>JADGMU010000091.1:0-39981 GCA_016920895.1 Vaccinium myrtillus | reverse complement strand
GGAGAGATTAGTTCGGACACTCTTCATTATCGGAAGAAAGCGCAAACAACCCCATGTTAACCTTGTCCACTGCACTAGTGCATGAGTTGAGCGGGACTAGTTGAACCTCGTAACCACTCAATAAGCTTTGAGTTCTCATTGCTGCCGTTGGAGTGAGGCTATGGTTCTTCGTTCTGCTCACAGGAGGCTGGGTGTGCAGTTGACCACCCACCCATAAATTAATTTTTTTTTTTTGAATTTTAGTAGTGGTAATTTTAGTTTAAGTTGTATTTGAACACTCCGTCAATCCATTATGAACGCCCATCAATCCAACTAATTCACATATGAACACCTAATATATTAGCTCGAACAAAACTCACACTCATAAGAAAAGAGATTTGGAAAAAAATGAGAGAAAAAGAAGAATCTATTGACCATGTGCTCTCCCTTCTTTCTCTCTGTGTCCATTGCCGATGGTCTAAATGAAGTAAGTGTGTATTCACAAAATTACGTAGCCAATTTTTTTGTATGTTTAGTTTAACTTCTAGAATTATGGAAAAGCTTAAACCAATTAAAAGACATTGCAAAATATGTTAATCATAACAATCTTCCTTCGAATGCAAGCCGGTGATATAGAAAAATCTTGTTATATCGCCACAATTTATTTCAAAAGGGTACTAATAAATTAATATGTTGGTTTAACGTTAACTTAAAGTATGAAACCTCTTCTAGAAAACTATAGAATTATATTCCCACCATTCTCAAAAGATTGTCTACTACGCAAGACGATAACTTAAAAGAATTGATTTTTGTTGAAGTATGTTCTCATTTTGCGTAGTAAACAATCTTTTTGGAATAGAAGTTTCGTTCCTGATTGCACTATTTATACTAATATATGAAATTCACTGCATATATTATTGGGCAATAGAACTAATAAAGTTGATGTAATTTTTGAACACCCTACTAAAAATTCTTGGAGCCGCCACACACTAGTCATACCCATGACTTGAAGCGAGTGCAGAGCGAGAACGGGAGTGGCTGCTCAACATCATTAATATCACAATTGTGTAGGATTGAGACGGCGTATACCCTTAATACGTAGTACATTTTAGTTTCAAATTGTGTTAGTTAATGTGTGTGATTTTATTTTTTGGGTAAAGTAATGTTGTTTGCGTACAAGATGTACATAAAAACTGGAATGGTAGTAATTGACACTTGTTTTTTTTTTCCAGTAAACGGCTTCTGAAAATTTTGATTTGGTCCCCTCATCAATTCTTGTTATTGTAATCATCCCCTGTAGAAAGGTGACAAGGTATACTGATAGGTGTTGAAAAACACCCATTTAATCCTTTAATTAACACTTGAATAGTCCAATCATAGAGTTACTTGATGAATTATAATGGTTGAATTGTGTTTGTAGCCTTTGGAGAGTGCCGAACAATTAAAAATGGTAATTGGAGTCAATACGATGCATGGAACGCAAAGTAGACGTATAGAGCTTCGCAACAGTTCAAGAATCGCATCATTTCGAGTTCGGATGGAACCGGGGCGAGCCTGCGAAATTTGGGCTACAACCTGGAATTTTCGCCTGGGTGGGAATCAAAGCCGCCCGGGCGGTTTTACCCGAGTCAAACACGGATTAGGGCATTGACCACATTTTTTTAGGTTTTATTATAAATAGGCCATTACTCTGTATATCTTGGGAGTTCTAGAATATTTGGAGGCAAGTTTAGAAGGAGAAAAGCAAGCCAATCCATGGGTTCTTCAAGTTCTCCATCAAATCAAGCATTCATCTCCATCTCCATAGCCGGCTAAACACCTTCTAGGGGGAAGATGAAGCCCCGTTCCAAGTACTCTGTATATTTGTAGGCGTTAGGTTTATTAACTCGAATCGATTGTTTAATTTAGAACATGTTTTCATTACATATGGATGGAATCGTTTTAATTCTTTCTATTGGTTGAGTATTTGTGATTGCAACTCAAATACCTAGTTAAACATTGGTTTTCTACGCTTGTGCTTGGGTAACTGAGATGGATTATGCTCGTGAGACGGATCGTGCCACTGGACAGTCCGTAAAAGAGACGGGTTGTGCCAGTGAGACGGTCCATGCTATGAGATAGTCCATGCCTGTTAACAACATAGTTATTCTCTTGACAAATTATGATTCGAATAATGAACCTAGCTTACACATAACTTAGTTACGTGGTCGGGGTGGATTCGAAACCCTAGATTTCTCCTCCATTCGTTCTTCATCAATTTTATTACTTGTTTCTTAGATTAATTTAGTTTCCAGAAATCAATCACTCAAATCTCTTTTTCTGAATTAAATTAGAAATTAATCAAAATTAACGTAATTTAGCCAAATTGTGTTCGCGGATCGACACTCGGACTTAGCCACTATTCTTTTGAGTAAGGATTAATTCCTTGTTTTTATAAATTTAATTTTGATACGGTACGACATGGTCATATACTCCCAGTGGTCTGCCATTTTCATAATTGTTGTGTTGTGCTACTCAAATACAGGTATGTAGCATCCGCATCCACATTCTAGAGTACAAAATAAATTTTTTACATCGCTGGTGTAAATGTTCACTTTTCGACTACAATAAATTGTAGGCTCCATTATTTGTTAGTTGTTGATTTGAACCGTTCATCTTATGGGGCCCACGAAGTTATACATCTGTGCAAAAAATAAGTTTGATTGGATATCGATATGTATATTAAAGTTTGAATTTTGTTTTGTAAAATGGACAGTCATGGACAATTTAACTTTAAAAATTATTGGCAGAATCAAGCTGCCCATTTTATGAACCAATGCTCAAATTTTGTTATCTCTATCGATGTCCGATCAAGTTGATTATTTGCAAGGATATGTTACTCTGTAGACCCTAAAAGATGGTGAACGGTTAATATTGCATCAATAAGCACGGTGGACCCCACCGCTATTTTAGAAAAATGATGTGAATTTAATCCAATGATCTTATTTTGGATTTCTTACCATGTTGTAAAGAGTTTACTCTCTTGTGGACTCTGACGTATATAGTAGAAATCTATAGACCATGTGGATGTACACTTTTTAAAAAACGAAGGTATCAACTGCAATGGTAAAGCGCTGTCATATGCCATCGAAAATGTGAACATTCATACTGTAAAATAAGACAATATTGGCTACAGGTTGCAATACAAGGCTCAGTATATCGTTACACTTTGTTATATGAAATCTCCAAATGTTGTTGGATAAGAGAAAATTTCATAACACCTCCCATAATCCTTACAGTAAATCCCAAATTAATCTCACCTCAAAAGATCATAAAAGGAGTTAGTATTCAAAGAAAATTAGACCAAATTTTCCTTGAAATTAAATATTTTTGAAATAAAATAGATCTTTCAAAAGCTTGAAAACGGCTTTTAGGAGTGATCTCACCAACTCATACTCAATGTTAGGTGGTAATTCCATGATGTTCACATAAAAGCCTCAGTCACAATTGCCATACTCATTTTAACTCAATTGCATATGCCAAAATTTTCACAATCTCAAAATCAAATCATTGGATGATATGACAAGTTTAGCAATGGCCAAAGTTGATACCAAATTTGACACCAAGAATGACATTGTCAAAATTTGTCATTGTATCTAAATTGAGTATGAATAAACTTTTGCCATTCTTGATGTCAAAATTTATCTTTGACACATAGGTGAACTTGCTCTATCAATCAACGTTTAAAGAAAAAAGAAAGAATAAGAAAAATAACATAAAGTAGAGGGAAAGTTGGAAAAAAAAACGAGAAAATTGAACCAATATTTTCCCTCCTCTTTTTACAGGAGAGGTTCTTTTTCGAGTTTTTTTTTTTATGAAAATACCGTTGTTTTCGAAACTATTTAGGAATCTACCGTTGTTTTCAAACTATTTATAAAACTAGGGTTGTTTTGTACTTCTCATTTTCAACCTGAGATCTTTAACCACTTCTCATTCTCAATCTTAGACGTTTCATAAAATTTCAAAATAGAGTCGTCAATAGGGCCAGGCTCCAATTGTACAGGCATCATCATCTGCACAACGTTCAACTCATTCAATGTTAGAATATTTACTAATATCTCTTCAAACACATAAGTGAAATACACGAAAGAAAAACTATATGCTTGTCTAGGTATTTTTTTGAAGTGAATGCTAAAAAAGAATCAAGGAAAAAGGAAAAATGCATTAGGGTATATGAAGCGCTATAAATCTAGCTCACAAGGTAATTTCCGCTGCTAATCAAACAATGGTGGTGATTATACTACAAGGAAATTTTGAATGGAAATAATCAAAAAATGCCTCTAATTTCTTTTTATGAACCAGATTTCAACATGGACTATGTATACACGATATTTGCATGTTTATTCTTGATGGTATTGGGATCTCAAAACCAAATATGTTTTGAAGTTCAGACTAATTTTGGGGAAATGCCAAATCAAGTTGAAGCACAATGTTCGACGAAAAGTCATTGCCTTTCAGAAGTTCTGTAAGAACTTGATTCTCCTGTATATTTTAACGAAAGTTCAATATTATGGGAGACCAGCTAGGGTTTCAACTATTGTAGTGGCACACCAAGCAAGCTTTCGTCTACTTGGTCCGAATGGAAAATGAATCAGACCCGAGTGGGTTCAACTCTGTATTTCACTATTTGATACTTTGCATGAATTAAAAACAGGAAGTAACGCAATACAAACATCATTAGTTACCAATACAATACTTTAATTAACTAAAGAAAACCCTAAATCTCCATCCCTAACTACAAACCTAACTAGCCTAACACTAATCAGAAACCCTGAATCAATCCAACCCATACCTCTTTCAAGAGGTATGAAAGAGATTGTGAGAGAGAGAGAGAGAGAGAGAGAGAGAGAGAGAGAGAGAGAGAGACGTACTGCATACCTTGGTGGAAGAGAGAGAAGCAAGATCAGTGAGGAAGAAGCTCCACGTTCTTCTCTACTTCAGATCCTCAGGACGCTAGTTGAGAAAAATTGAAGGCGTAATGTTTTGGTTGGAGAAGGGAAAAAAGGAGAGTTAAAGTACTTCTCAGGTCCAATATGAGAAGTATGTTCTCAATTAGTACACCACAAAATTCATATATTAACGAGATGTTTAAAGACTTCTCATTTTAGACAGGAGAAGTATGTATGGACACGCTGGCCAAACATCCACGTTGGACGGGGACACGTCGGATGAAATTTTATGAAACGTCTAAGGTTGAGAATGAGAAGTGGTTAAAGATCTCAAGTTGAAAATGAAAAGTACAAAACAACAGTAATTTTATAAACAGTTTGAAAACAAAGGTAGATTCCTAATTAGTTTAAAAAACAACCGTATTTTCATAAAAAATACTTTGTTCACTTCACATTTTCAAAAAAATTTCCAAAAAGATTCTTTCTCCATCTCTCATCTCTCCAATCATTAATCACATTTCTCTCTCTACTCATACCACTGTTTCCAATCATATTCGCATTTCTGTCTCTATCTTTCTCCAATTATTACACCTCTCTCTAATTATTACTTTTTCAAAAAACTCATCCAAACACTATCTCAAAAATATTTCTCAAAATATTCTTCTCAAAATTCTCAACCAAACAAAGACCTTTTTCCTTCTTTTTACAAGTTCCAAACAAAGCATAAATTGCACTTTTATTCCCTAAATAATTCTCGCTAATAAGTAATAAGAGGCAGATGAAAACAGCGTGGAACCACGACATCCACACAGGCCCGCTTCATCGTCCGTTTTTCTTGTAGAAGTCCATCTTTCTTCTTCAAGTGCAAGAAGCTCAGACGCCATTGGAGCTCACAGAACCCTAGGGCAAATCGAGCTTGCTCTGATGGCTCGGATTTCCCTAAACTCCATCACTCCGCTTAAATTCCTGCCGCACAGTTTTCTGGGTTATCAATCTCTGAGCACGATTAAACTCTCAATCAAAACTCAGAACAAAAATGGGAGATATCCAAAGATATGCTGCCAAACAGACCCCACTAATCCAACCGACTCCTCCTCCTCTACGGTATATCAAAGCTTCAGTTGTTCCTGCGAGTCTCATTGATTTGGGCTTTCATTTTCTTTTTTGTATAGAGGGATCCGTATATTTGCTTAATTTTTAGTGTTGTTTAAATTTGAGTTTTGTCGAACATCTTCGTCCCTTACCCTTACTTTTCTTCGAATACTTTTATTTAGGAGTAAATTAGAGTAAAAACTTCATTTGACATGAAGCAGTCCAATGGCAATGTTCATGTTAATATGCAAGTTTGTGTAAAAGATTTATGAATGCTATTGGTTGCAAATTTCTTTGTTAAGTGTCTGAATCATGGTTGCTTTTGCCTTTTCAGTTCGTTTTACATTTACTTAACAGCACAGTGCTGTTTGCATGGAACATTTCTTGACCGGTAGTTCGGGAATGGGTGAATTTTGTAAAACAGGAGATGGTTTAAATTTGAAACAAATGTTCCAGTGGAGTCGTACAATGGTTTTATAGATGGTGTAGACCATAAAGGAGTTTGATGTAATCTTGGAGTAAGAAAACTGAGAAAATGGCATTTAGCAGGAATAAATTAGTAATTCAATTTTTATGGTCGTCGATACTGACGAAATTTACCGTAAATTATCTTACGATTCTTAACTATGCTAAACAAGTTGCAGGAATTTGTGGCTGATTTATTTCCCTTCCTTCTTGGTGCCACCACTGCATTGCTTCAACAAATAATCATGGGGTAAATTAGAAAGGAAAAAGAAAAAATTAAGTGAAACAGG
Source organism: Vaccinium myrtillus (assembly GCA_016920895.1). Taxonomy (NCBI): domain Eukaryota; kingdom Viridiplantae; phylum Streptophyta; class Magnoliopsida; order Ericales; family Ericaceae; genus Vaccinium; species Vaccinium myrtillus. The sequence continues at coordinate 33,227 of JADGMU010000091.1, read as the reverse complement.
TGACCCAATTTTCCTTTGTCGAAATTTGTACCATTTATTGAAAGCGGAACAATTAAAACAGCGGAACTGTAGCCTTTGACGTCACTGACATCTTATTGTGTTTCATTTGAGTAGATATATTTTATTCATGATATGCTATTGTTTATGCAAGTCCTTTATTGCCCTGCTGACTTTAGCTGGTTAGGCCTTGAAGTTAGTCTGTAATTATTCGGGGCTATTTCCTTTTCGTTTGACTGGTTATCATACCGCAGCTGGCACCAATGAGTTGAACTCTAGTATGTGTGCAAACTTGTTACCGATTTGCGAAAAGTTACAGAGTTCCGTAGAACTCGAGGGCATAAAATAAGGTGTCCTCTTGTAGTAAGTGCAAAACTTTTTCTGGTTATTAGCACATGGCTTCTCTGTTGAGTTTATCAGCCCCAATTACTTTGATTTCTTTGGAAACTAAACCCTAGGAGTTTTTTTATTATTTATTATTTCAGTTGAAATTGATTGAATTGTGCATTGTATTGGCCGAAAGATTGTTTATTATCTTATACATTGCAGCTTAGTGCAGGAAAAGCTGATCGAAGAGCCTGGTTTAGCTAATGTTGACACTAGTCAAGCTCCAAGTTCCTCCATTGATGATCGTACTCCTGAGTATCCAAGCAAAAGTATTAACAAACAAATAGCTTTGGTCTCAACACTTGCAGCAGTGGGACTTTTCTTATCAACACGGCTAGATTTAGGTATTTCTTTGAAGGATCTGACTGCTGTGGCATTACCGTATGAAGAGGTTTGCTTGTTATCCCTTTTGTTGCTCAATTTGTGCTATTCAACCAGACAATACAAAAAGCGGACAAAGCTACAGGGAGCTAGGCCTTGGAAGGACTAAAAGTAAAATAAGGAATACTCCATCTTTTTACACAAAACAAAATTAAAACAAGAAGTCTTCATGGCTCTCAGTTGTAGGGCTTTGATTATTATAGAAGAAGAAATTTGATCCAAAACCCCAGAGAATTATTCCACTTCATTACAGCGTGATCAGTGGTTCTTTTGAATGTCACGTTTATATTGGGTGATATCTGTCTCAGGCATTGTCGAATGGGAAGCCCACCGTTGTGGAGTTTTATGCAGATTGGTGTGAAGTTTGTCGTGAATTAGCTCCAGATGTGTACAAAGTTGAACAGCAGTTTAAGTAATGTTCTTTTGATGCACTTTTATAACCTCAAGCTTCTTATTCCCTTTTTCACACCCAACCCACACACTCATCCACTCAAACATAAGCGTTGCGTGCGCACCGTCCCACCACCTGTACACAAAAAAACAGGAAAAAGAAAAGAAAAAAAAAGACCTTGCCTCCCGCTCCCACTTTCCTGAAATTTCAGTCTACCATCCTTTTCTTAATGCCTGATAAACTTCACATTGGTCTTTAAAAATCCATCCTAGGTTTGTATAGACACTGTTTCATAATCCCAACAATCCTTTTTTCAGGGACCGTGTGAACTTTGTGATGCTGAATGTTGACAACACCAAATGGGAACAAGAGCTTGATGAGTTCGGCGTCGAAGGTATCCCACATTTCACATTCTTGGACAAAAAGGGTAATGAGGAGGGAAATGTGGTGGGCAGGCTTCCAAGACAATACTTTCTTGAGAATGTGGATGCCCTTGCCCGTGGGGAAGCATCCATTCCTCACGCTCGTGTTGTTGGACAGTTTTCAAGTGCTGAAGCCAGGAAAGTTCACCAAGTTGTTGATCCAAGAAGTCATGGATAGAAATATGTTGTACATTTGTCATACAAACCGTTATAATCAATAAACCTGATGTTTTATGATACCCTCTCTTCAGTGGGGCTAGTTTATCTCTTTGCATGTCTCTTAGAACCTTTTATGCCATCTTTCACCCTTGAGGCAAGTTTACAGCCTGTTCCTCCCTATAGCATTTGCAGAATTAATGAGGTACTTTCATATACGCTGTTGCCTCCACTATTACTTCAGGTACTTAAGCAGCCGAATTTGCCTCCTGAAACCCAAGTTCTGATTTCCGACGGAAAAGGAGATATTGAGAGGGCAAGGAGACCCTGGGAGTTCTTACCTGCTGGTCATAAAATCAGAACACCAGAACCATTGTTCAAGGAGCTGGTAAATTTGTTATTATTTTGCACCGTATGCCCTCTATTAGCTGTTGTTTTGTAGATTGAGTTGAGCGCTTACTTACTCGGTGGGAATTGAGGGGGTATAGACAGATGAAGAAGTAGAGTTTTTTAGACAGAAGTTTGTCGGAAGTCAAGCTGATAGGGGTTCTTAAGGCAGAAGCTGGAGCCAAAGAGCTTGATGAGAAATTACAAAAAACAGAAGTTTCAGGTTAGTGTGAAGTATAATTTAGGGTTTCCGTCTGTTTGGATTTCAGTTAAATTGCTATGTATCTTTTATGTTTGGGGTAGTTTAGTCCTTATATGTTATTAGGGTTTTGCTAGGGTTTTTAGGGTTAGCCTATATAATCCATTCATTAGTCTTGTAATTGTTCAAAGCTTTCTAATGAAATAAGATTGTTACGTTGTTTCTCCTCTCTCTTTAGCAATGTCACAATTAGTATCTTTCTTTTATTTGTCAATTGTTTGTTAAGGTAAAAGCCAACTCCAACAGCTTTTTCTTCTTTTATGAATCTTTTTCTTTTGGTTGTATTTTCAAGAGCTGCAGTGTATTGGGAATCCTGTGCCTCCAAGGCGCAGTGGAATTAACTTATTGACAGCGTGCCAAGAGAATGATATGCAGCTAATCCCACTTAGGCTTGAACTGGGACCTTTGAGGCTTCTCTCAAGTCCAGCTCCACTTGCACTCCTTTCCTCACCTCATATCGATTAGAGCTACTTATTTGTTAAATTATGTTCCCACCGTTTTATTGTTGTCGGAATCTAGCCCTAAAAGAATTCGTCGTTTTGAATGATCAGCCAATGTGCCCCCTCCACCAACCAATATCTATAATTAGCAATTGAGTAATATAGATATTACTGTGTAACAAAAGTTAACGTACTTTTGTTGATTACTAGTCCACAACACCGTGGATGCTATTCCCGACTTTGCTATCAACCATAGGAATCATGCGACGTAAAGTGCAACAAATTTAAAATTTTGGTGTTTCCGGTTATCCATGATCATGCTTTCGATGTTCATAAACACAAATAAAACTCTCGCTGATCGTTCATACCGTTGTGGCTCTTGTAGCATGCAAACAAGACAAGCTTACTGATTACTCAAATTTTCCCTAGCTAGGAGTTTGAATCCAGTGCTTTTACCATGATTAAGAGTTGATTGCATGGGGGCAATCTAAGATGCCCGCAGAAATAGATGGTACCTTTTATACCATGTGGTTCTTATGGTGGTCATTCAATGTATTCCAAATACGCTGACATGCTAATCAAAAGTCTTCCACTTTTGCGATAAACCTTCTCAATATCATAGGGGAATCATGTTTCAGTTGGCCTAATAGAGAGCCAAAGTCTATTAGCAATTGTGAACTCCTTTTAGGTACAAACTTATCTCCTATCTATGTTACACACGCCCTTCTAAACATATGACATTCCCAGGCTGGACACTCGACCCTCAGATACAGGTATGGGTGTTGGGTTTGCGTCCCTCATACTAAGTTGGACATTCACATAGCAAGCAGACTTCAGAATTTGGATTTATCATAATTATCTGTGGACTCTCACCAGACTTTGTAATCACTATTTGTCCAACAAATTTAAGGGTTTGTTTGGTTTAGGTTTTGAGGGAGGTTTTTTTGGGTAGTAAATGGAGAGGGAGGAATGAGAGTAATAGTTGGAGAGAACTTACTGGGTACCATGCTGAGAGAGAGGGGGTGGTTTTGGAAAACCAAAGTGAAAAAAGTCTGAATGTTTTGGTGCACCTTGGTGTCCTTGAGATGGGATTACTGATTTGGACACTGACAAGTTCCTGCACCCGACACTAGTACCCTAGTCCATGTCTCCTATAAGTGAAATTCTCTCACTTACATAATTCTTATTCAAAATAAGCTAAGAAGCACGAACACGATGGGGGCAAAATACAAAATCGTAAAAGTAGATGTGTTTTCATATAGTTTTGATGTTAACAAAACAAATAGTATATTCACAAACACCTATACTAATGGAAACCAACACTAACTCAGACTCATGTATAATTGAGAGATGGTCCATCAAAAAGAAAAATGGAGAGGCACAAGTGACGAGTTTGGTATAAGTTCCCTGCCTTCCATGAACAAGTTGTGTCCATGACTTAATGTTGCAAGTTGGAGGCATATACTTCTTTTGAAGCTTTTTCATCTCTTTCCAAGGCCATGTTGGCGCAATTCTAATCTTCTAATATTGTCTTCAACACTACCACCAACATTTTTGCCAAACCTACTAGTTTCATCTTAGTAAATCTTGTTTTTCCTCCATCTGTCCAATCATAACAAGCTAAGGACTCCTCAACTAAGTCTAGGCAATTTGTGAACATCATAGGGGCATATCCTTCCTTAAAAACCTGGAACTTCTTTCTCTGTTACCAGAGCTGATGCTAAACAGTGGATTCTAGAGGCTATTGGGATAACACAGAGTTGGGGACGGAGAATGAAAATTCAGAAATTGAGGGCTGATTCGTGGCAGTTCTTGAGGCTCTGAGCAGTGCTTTGGAACAGTTAATATACTGAATATATGCAAATAGTAAAGAAGGAAGACAAAAAAGAACAAGGAATTACTCCTAAAAATTGGCATCGCCTCCGCACCTTGTTTGAAGGGTTAGAATTGCATCGCACGACTTGTAAGAAAGCTTGAAAGCTCTTGATTTGTCTATACACTCAACTCCACCGAATTTGAATCCTTACATGGCTTCATACTGAATTTCTGAATTAGAAGCTACGACTAGGATTTCAAAACAAGTAGCTAATCAAACTACTAAATGGTTTAGCTCCTAAACCTACATATTATCAAATCAGGCCTATAGGCTATAAGCATAATCAAGCCCATGGGTCAGCAGCACGACCCATTCCACGGACCCATTATAGGAAATTCTGAAATTACAAAACTGCCGGTGATTGGTTAAAGAATTCGTACCTAATTAAAATTGAACCTTGCCATGAATATGAATATATGATGATAAGGGTCTCCAAATAAGCTTATGTAAGGTCATATCTAAATTTTAGTCTTGAATGAGACCAATTTTCATGATTTCTGCTTTGAATTTCCTTTTCCCTGTTTTGGTCTGTAGCACTATTACCAGGATCAAACATAGTGCAACTTATCTTATTGTACAAAGAATCCAATCCTTTATTGCATGCTGTTCAACTTCAACCCCTCCACCACCACCCCGGCATATTCTCCACCTCCCCCAAAAAAAGAGAAATTTGAAATTGATCGCAGCCTAAGGGTTTGGTTTCCTAAAATTGAATCTAACTTAGTTAAAGGATAGTTGTGTCGGGGTGACGAATGCTGCCCATAACCTTGCTACAGCACTCCCAAGTCAGAACCTCTTGGGTCTCTCCCATCAAGTAAAGAGCACGTTCCCAACCAGGATGATATCTCTTAGGTATAGGTATCTCATATAAATAAGAACAAAGATCTACCAACCAAGAGAAAATATGAAGCAGGGAGAAGTACTAAGAAGTATTGAATAAATTTTGTTGAAGTACTTCGTATAATGTAATATTTGTAAGATTTGGTTCAGCATGTTCTATTCGACACAGGTAGGAAAGACTGCAGTGCTTTCTGCCCAGGAAGCAAAGGGGATGACTCGGCAGCTCCTCCTCCACACTGAGAAAACATATGCGGTTGATAGCAATTACTAATTAACTTGTATTCGAGAACTAACAAACAAATTATACTCTGGACTCTGGAGAGTATAATTTTTTCAGTTATGTTGGTGTATATATATATATATATAGAGGAACTCTCTAGTCCGGGATTCCTAGGTCCGGAACTCATAGTTCCGGATCAAATTTTCATGATCCGATCCGTCCAATGTGTTCGAAAGGTGTTTTCCAAGGTCCACGCGGAAAATCTTCAAAAAAAAAAATACCGGGAAGGGCTTGATCTAAGCAGTTTTTCTCAAAAACTGTAAAAATGCAAGAACATTTTTTAAAAGCTTCAAAACACCAAAAACCTCCAATCCGGGATACCGGACTGGAGAGTAGGTGTATATATATATATATATGCTCTCACCACTAGATTTTTTTATGTCGTTCCCCCACTCCTGGTCCTGCTTCTTGCTGCTAAGAAGTCCAGTCGGTGCTTGTAGACAGAGCGTAAATATATTATTATATTAAGGCATTCTTTATACTTGCTTATGTTTCTTTTTGCCGGTTGTTATTTTGTTCCGTATTTTTAACTCAAATTGATTCTTGTTTTTGCTTGTCCTTGACTTGTTGAATGATAATTTTCTCGTATCTTTTTTGTTTGTGAATGTTTTTTTTTCTTTTCCCACGTTAATTGATGCATGTGGGTTAACAAGTAAATTTTGAATGTTTGTTTCGTAACATAATTTTGCCTTTGTTCCTGTGTGCTGCAAATATATTGATCTTTGTATTGCTTAATAGGTACATTGTAACTGGTTTGAAACATACAATGGTCCAAATTGCTCCTTACTTCTAGTGTTTTCATTGTTTTCAGATGGAAGGGGTAAGAAGCAACGACCAGCTAAATCTGCCACTGCCCACTGAAGCCAAACCTAAGGCCAGTGCTGAAGCAGAATGTTTGTTTCGTGACATAATTTTGCCTTTGTTCCTGTGTGCTGTAAATATATTGATCTTTGTATTGCTTAATAGGTACATTGTAACTGGTTTGAAACATACAATCGTCCAAATTGCTCCTTACTTCTAGTGTTTTCATTGTTTTCAGATGGAAGGGGTAAGAAGCAACGACCAGCTAAATCTGCCACTGCCCACTGAAGCCAAACCTAAGGCCAGTGCTGAAGCAGAAATTTCCATTTGTAGACTTGATATACGTGTTGGTCTTATAAAAGTTCTTAGCAGATTCTCTATATGTTGATGAAATTGATGTGGGTGTAGGACAACCTTGAGCTGTGGTTAGCGGACTTGTCAAGTATATTCCACTTGAAGACATGAAGGTTTTTCATCATCTGCTTTTCTAATCCCTGGTCTATAAGTTTACTTTATCTAGTTTCTTCATGCATGTTATTTTGATAGTCGGCTCACAATGATGCACTTTTACCAGAACCGGAAGGTATGTGTTCTTTGCAACTTGAAGCCAGCAAAGAAGAAGCTAATACCCAGTGCTATGAGTTTGTGGAATATGGAATCAATTCTACATGATTTTGGTTGCTTTCCTACGGAAGTTACAGGGCTTGTTATCTATCTCTTTGGTTGGATGTATCATGTATGCATCAGGTGCAAGTACAATGGGTACATTTGCACTACACACTTAACCCTCTCTCCTTTGTAGATTTAGTTCACAGTTCGTTTCCAGTGTTCTGTACTTCTGTTCCTTTTCCAGAAATTTTTCTGAGATTCAAATGATTGGTCTTTAAGTGACTGAAGCTTTCGTTTTTAAGTGGCTTGAGTTCTATAATTAAGATTTTTTTGTTCTTGGTTTGTTAGAAAGTGTAACGGGGTTGTTGCAATGATTAATTGACTTGTCACGACGGGGCTACCATTTCAAAGTCGTAGGGTCGATTCCCTTCAACAGCGCTTCGTCCCTGGGGCCTCTTCACCTCACGCAAACGCGTGAAAAACACTGGGGGAGAGGATGGAGAGGTTAGCTCAGTTCATTGGGACACTCTTCATTATAGAAAGAAAGCGTACCCAACTCATGTCAACCTTATCTACTGCACTAATGCATGAGTTGAACGGGACCCTATCTGCGACAATGTCCCTAACCGCGAAAAAAGGTTCGCCACCTCGAGTCTGTAATAAAGCAGTGAACTTTTCAAGGCCAACAAGCAGGGACAAATCTAGGAATCCAACCCAGTGAGGGCATCTTATTAATTATAATCGTGGAATTTTTTTTTTAGACAACGATCTTTGCAAAATTAAGACTTTCATTATGGACTAACATTTATAATGCATACTTTTCATGAAAAAATATCAAAAAATGAGCACACAATCTTAGACAACTTTTAGAGTATGGTTTATCTTGACATTGACAAGTCTTTAGAATGATCGTGATGATTTTATTGATGACTTTTTTAACAATATTTATTCATGAAAGTTAAAAAAATAAAGAAATCAAAAGACAAATCTTCAAATAAACAAATAATTTATAAATTATACTCTATATGAAACACCCAACGAAAGTTGAAACACAAAATTAAGTACTCTACATTTTTATTTTTTAGATATATATAACTGTTATGTTAAATATAGCATCATATTACATAATCAATAGTGTTCTACTAAGGGCGCCCTTAAAGAGGGAGTTTGCGGACTTGTATCGTCCGCCGTTGGATCTCATCCTACGGCCAGGATTAGAAAGCCAAACGCGCGGGTCAGAAACACACTACTGAACCGGTCCATAATGGTTGAACCGGTCCGGGTCACCGTGAAAACCCCTTTTCCCCTTCCCCTTTCTCATTTCAAACGTGATTTCCAGATTTTGTAGAGAGAGAAAGAGAAGAGACGACAGGCGATTTGGAGAAGAAGAACACGATCGACGAAGCCCTAGGTGACGTTTCTCTCTCTCTCTCTGATTTTCTGTTTGTTTGAAACCCTAGGTCGAAGAACACGATCGATCTTCGAAGAACCCAAATCCAACCACCGAAGCTCGAATCGAAGGTCTGCTCTCTCTCTCTCTCTCACGTTCTCTGTCTCTGTCTCTCTCTCTGATTTTCACTTTGTTTGATACCCTAGGTCGACTCGAACAAGACGCGAACAACGCTCGGTCAAAGCTCACACAGATCCGTAACCCAAGGTCTCTCTCTCTCTCTCTCTCTCTCTCTCTCTCTCTCTCTGTCGTTTGATTACTCTCAAAACTGAAAAATCATGGCTTTCAAAAATCAGGGCTTTCGAATTGTTGGAGTGTTAAAATAATAGAATTGTTGGGATGTATATACAGAACTACATCTCTACGTTACGGATAACACTGGTCTTTGAATGCAACTATAAAGATTTTGCAGAAATCAAATACTCCAGCCATTTCTTAATTTTAGTTCACTGTTCACTCTTCTATTTTTTGATGCCCCTCCTGTGGTTGAAACTTCTGTGTGCTGCAACAAATTTTTTTTTATACACTACTGCATGTTATTGGTGTCTATGATGAGAAATCCGAAGGCTTGTTTCTTAATTTTTTTTTATTACTCTCTGTTTTTTTGGTAACGGAAAAAAAAAAAAAAACAGAGATTACTGTCTGTTGTTTGCATCTATTGTTTGTTTGCTTTTGAATGGGCAGTTCTATATTTTGAATTGTCTAAACCAAGCCTTGAATGCAAGGCTGTGGATCTTATCCATTTTTTGGTTTGACAAGTGAAAGTCATGTACTGGGAATACAAGTAAAAGAAAATGGGAACAGATACTCTCAGTAATTGCCCTTCTCATTGTATCTATAGGTGTAACTATTGGAAAGTTGAAGATGAGTCCAGTTTTTCTACGGATCTTGGGAGCACTAGCATTTATTTAAATACTATTGCTTGAGATAACTGAGAAAATACGATTTAAGTTTTGATGGTTGGGGATTCATTTTGTTCTTCTATTACACCAAATAGAGTGTTATACCCATTGTATTTGTGAAATTGATGAAGCATTGGAGTTGAATTTAAATTTGTATTTTTTGGGTAAACAGGAGCTTGGGGGAGAAAATGGAGGATATCGAGCACCACGTGGTCAATGCCGCCTAGTACATGACCGCCGGTGGATATGTATTGCAATCATCATCCTCATCCTTGTTCTCGTTGTGGTCGTCCCCATTGCTACCAGCTTCAGAAAATCTAGAAATCTTTTGTTGTTTTTCATGTAGAATTTGGTTGATGTAATATACAAGGCAGGACTATCGATAGTACCCAGAATGCCTTACTTTGGCATTGCCAAGTTTGTTTACTATTGAAAGTATCTGGATTTTATTTGCTTAATAATGCAAGTTTTTGTTGGATTGTTTAAGTTGTAATTTCTGGATATTTTTTGCTACCGTTTTTGGAGAATATCACTGCTGTAATTTGAGATGGTATTTGTAGGTTTTTTTTTGGTTCAATGCTGCTGGTATTTGTAGGTTTTTTTTTGGTTCAATGCTGCTGGTATTTGTTGCTAAAACTGAAGATGGTTCAATGGACTAAAGTTTTACATGTTTTTTTGTCGAAGGGAAGTGCTGTCATTGCATTTGTCTATTGGCAGATTACTCTGAATTTAAGTTCAACTTCCAATACTACTCTTAAGTACTTGTTTTAGCTTCAATTTTTGGTGTACTTTACTTAGTTCTTTGAGCTGCTACTGGAATATGTATTTTGCTGTTGTTTTCTGTTGTTGTTGACTGCTGAATTGAGACGTCACGACGTCGGGCTAAGACCAGAAGCAACAGGACCATGCCAAAAAAAATTCAGCACCTATACCTTGCGTCCGCAAGGTTCTATGTTGCGTCCGCAACATGCGTTATTGCGTCCGCAAGGATTCATGTTGCGTCCGCAACATAGGTGTTACGTCCGCAACATGCGTTAGAGCTCAAAATACACCAAAGAAAATAAAAAAAGATGTGTTGATTTATTGAAGACAGTAGATGTAAAATTTCTTACTGAAATAAACCCTTTCTCTTACATAAATCTGGGCAAACCCTTTCTTTGGTTGGACAAAGTCGATTTCTCTCCTCTTTTTTTTTCATGTCAGAAATTCATATGATAGACCATGACACCAAGCATATGATAGACCATGACACCAAGCATATGATAGACCATGACACCAACACATTGGTACTAAATACAGTAAGCATGAGGTATTAAGTGCATCCACAATGTACCAAATACAGACACAAACTTAAAAATATGGAATCTCACTAAAAAATGAACATGCACAACAATTGATACATATCAAACGGAACTCAGCAGCAACATTGTCTAATACAGGTCTGCACAAGGCAGAGATACAACATTCAGCAACAACTGGGCAGTCACTCAACACACATAGCTCACTGCCATTGCAGTTTACAAAATGAACATGATGTCTCTTACATAAACTTAAGCAAAGAACAACAATTTTGAGTCCAAATTTCCAGATTTCCATAGCTCACTGCCATTGCAGTTTACAAAATGAACATGGTGTCTCGTCCAGATTTCAAGCAAACATCAAGTAGCAAGTCCAGTCCAGATTTCCAATGCTCACTGCCAGTCCAGATTTCCAGCAACGGGGTAGAGCCTCTGCAACTCACTCCTTGTTTGCAACAAACGTACTCTTTCCTAATGATCTCACCCTCCCTACTCCTCCTGGTAGAGTGGTGTCTCGTACCAAATCCAGCTTCTTTAGCATAACTATTGTAAAATTCGTGAACCTCATCTAAAGTGCGAAACTGTTGCCCAATTTTCGGTATCAAATCGTTGTTAACTTGCGGATAGTGAAGTATTTCCGAAGAATTACCCGATTCACACGGTGGAGATGGCGCTGACAATAGTTGAGATGGTGTCTCGTCCAAAGACTGCATTCTAATCTGCAATGCCATTAAAACCATAAATGTTATTAACCATATGATCATGACAACCATCTGGAAATAAAAATTCATAACAAATATTCAATGGGTGGAGTATAATGGTACACTACTATATCTACTACGGAAAATTATGGACCAATGAAAATCCAAAATTGACTAACGTTTTCAGAACCTGCGAATGAAGTATAACACATTTTAATGGTGTTAATAGGTTCATACTACATTCAATGGTTGTATACTCCAAAGGAAAAACACCATTCTACCAGAAAGAAGATATGATCGGCAGAAAATAGCTTCAAAAAAAGAGGGAAATAGAGCTACCATTATACATTTCAGGAAACCCTTCACTACCACATAACCAGCGGCTAGCTACGATGTAACCCGAAGACCCAAGAGAGAGAGAGAGAGAGAGAGAGAGAGAGAGAGACCTTCGATTCGAGCTTCGGTGGTTGGATTTGGGTTCTTCGAAGATCGATCGTGTTCTTCGACCTACGGTTTCAAACAAGAGAGAGAGAGAGAGAGAGAGAGAGAGAGAGAGAGAGAGAGAGAGAGAGAGAGAGAGAGAGAGAGAGAGAGAGAGAAACGTCACCTAGGGCTTCGTCGATCGTGTTCTTCTTCTCCAAATCGCCTGTCGTCTCTTCTCTTTCTCTCTCTACAAAATCTGGAAATCACGTTTGAAATGAGAAAGGGGAAGGGGAAAAGGGGTTTTCACGGTGACCCGGACCGGTTCAACCATTATGGACCGGTTCAGTAGTGTGTTTCTGACCCGCGCGTTTGGCTTTCTAATCCTGGCCGTAGGATGAGATCCAACGGCGGACGATACAAGTCCGCAAACTCCCTCTTTAAGGGCGCCCTTAGTAGAACACTATTGATTACATAATTATGCTAAATATATAATATTAATATTTTTTTTTTAGTTTTGAACGTCAGTGGGAGTACGTGCCCTCGTGTGACCCGCTTAGATCCGTTCTTACGGGCAACAGGTCAAGTATGCAGCAATGAGAACTCAAAGCTTATTGAAGTGGTTAGAATGCTTGAAGTACATACTTGACTAGTGTTGCGCACGGTCTGGATCATATCGGATTGACAGGAATCCAATTCTAATTCGCGAGTCACGGATTTTGGAAAATAAAATCCATGTCAAAAGTCTCGCTCCATTGGTTCCAATTCTGATCTACGAGTCACAGATCGGACACGGATTTGTCTGCGGATTTTCAACAACTTATTCTAAAAAGCAATTCATCCAACTCATTCAAAAACTCAAATTGAACAACTTACATGGAATAAATAACAAACAAGCATACATCAACTCATGAGTACTAATCATCTAGTCCAAAACACTTATACAAACATATATTCAGTTAATTACTTCAGTAGCCATCAAGTGAGTTCACAACAAACATTGAAACTACCATCATCCAGTGAGGCAATGGGTTCACAATTAAAACTTTAAAACAAATTGAAATGGCCCAGGAAATAATTTATATTACAGTTTACCCCCTGAGTTTTACTGGGAGATACACTATTACACTAGATTACAGTAAAACTATTTGAGAAAATAATAAATTTAATTATCTTACATATATAATCCACGGATTTCACATGAGAATCCGTGTCCAAACCGCGAGTCACGGATTTTTAATTTTTGAATTCGTGTCCGAACCAATAATCCACGGTTAATGTCCAAAAAGCACGAATGGGTTCTGTCTGGACTGGTTTCGTGGATCACCGAATTTTTTGTGCAACTCTATACTTGACCTTTTTTTTTTTTTTTTTTTTGCCGATAAAAAAAAATAGGTCAAGTATTTACTTCAACCATTCTAACCACTTCAATAAGCTTTGAGTTCTCATTGCTGCCATAACTCGGAAGTTGAACCGGTTTTAGTTTTGAGAAAATGCTTAAATCGGGACCAAACCGGGAAAAAAATTGGAGGAAAAACTGCCGGTTTGGTCAGGTTTTCTGTTTCACTTTCACCCCTACTTATATACCATCGAAAATGTGAACAGTCATATGTAAAAGAATCTTGGCTACCGATCGCAACTAGAATTGTGCCCGTTCACATGCATAGAACAGACACAAACACAATGCTAGTTAAGTGTAATGAAAGAATGTGTGGTTCATAATGTTTATCGATGATACGAACTCCCAGCAGACAAGGGCATAGAAATATTACCGCGAGAGGAGACGTGCAATCTTTTTTTTTTTCATCATTCTTCTGACGTAATCTTTATGTAGAGTGGGAGTCATGGCTCAATCTGAGAGAGGAAGGCTAATGTTTGTATGCATGGCTGTAATCTAGGAAGAAAGCTACCGTTTTAAACTTTTTTTTTTCTTTTATCAAGTTTCACTTTGTAGCCTTCAACTTGCATGGAGTGGGAACCAACCATGTGGAGTTTGAGTTGTTTTTATTATTATTACTAGTGAGGTGGCCCACGGGCAAGGCCCGCGGCTGTAGTAATTGGCTGAATGCGTGGAGTGTTTCTTCTTTTTTTTAATCGGCAACAAAATTTATTAAAATTCGACAAAGGTTACATCGAGGAATGGCTGGCAATTTTAAGTGAGAGACTGAAAATAAAGCCAAAATAAAAGAAAAAAAGCCAAAAAAATACAGTAGCAAAGTTGTTGTCATGTGATTGTAGGAACACTCGTCCATAATGGATTACATTCAGATCCGGGTGCCAAAGGTACTTAGCAGGAATGGAGGAACGGTTTAGCTAGCATCAAAGTATGACTGCAACATCAAATTGAAAGCAAAGAAGGTCTAAACCTTTGAGAAACACATGGTCATCGGCCAACCACATTCTCAAAGATAAGTAACAATAGTAGTTTATCTTGACATCCTCAAAGATCTATGAGCAGCAACCTTAAGCCAAACACATCCTCATCAGTAGGCTAATTATAAACTTATAACAGTAGCATCATTAGCATCATTTTACCTTCAAAGATCTATCAGTAGCATTATTTCATCCTCAGTAGCAGTACCACTCAATTAGTAGCTCAAGAAAAAACAGCAACGCAAAAATGATTTAGCATCATGGACAAACTTGGATAAGGAGATAACAACAACATTCAAGAAAGAATTGTCCAAAAGCATGAGCTCCAGTAGCAACAGTAATATGAGAGTCAAATTCCACCAAGGAATATGATGAAATGTGACTGAGGAATCCTTAGGCCCATTGCTAAAGTAGTTAATCCGTGAATGTACATTCATGAAGCGCTTCGCTGAATATAGAGAAGAATCATAGCTATTCGAGAATATAGAGAAGAATCATAGCTATTCTTTGGCCTAATTTATGTTAGAATACCGGGCAATATTAGATTACTGGATTTGTCTTCCTGTGGATCAAAGACTAAGAAATGGAAGAAATATGTATTCAAAAAGCTCCAAACATATGATTTTTGCAAAAGCTTTAACTGAAATGTGGAAATGCATATACATGTTCATGCAATTTTGCTTACATTCGTACTTCAAAAGAGCTGTACTTGATCCATGGTTTAGATTAACCACCATCATTTCATGGAAAACATCATGGGATTGTTCGTCTCTCCTTTCTTTACTCATGTTTCCTTAACAATAAATTAAAATACCTTCTCATCATCTAAAATGTGTGTGCGAGCAGCTGGTCATCTTTCATGTCTGCCTAGCAAAAACAATGCAAATGGACACAAAAGATACCACTAACACATAAGCATTTAACAAACAGAATGAAGGAAGAAGCTGACCTGATCAAGCCAGTGAATTCAACCAAGGGGTTGAACTTCCACCCGAAGAAGTCCTCCGCTTTTGTGAATTTCGGAGCAGCACCAGCAAGCGAATTAATATATATAATCAAAACGCTAGTATGTTTAGAGAACTAATATATAACCAAAACACCAATAGGAGGATTACAGTTAGTGACATAGAGAAACATCATTAGTTTTGATATTACCAGGGATGTGTTAGAACCAGTTCACCAGAGTACATCCTTATTCGTAGCGATGTAAAAGAGCTACAACCACTGAATTTAGGAAAACTACTAAATTCAGCAACATACAAAAGACTTCTGTCAAATATTACTGTTGACAAAAAGGAGGTCACAAAACCATCAAAACAACCACAGTCAACTACATACAACTGTGTTTTTTGATGTTAGCAGGGATGTGTTACAAAAAGGGAGTCACAACCCATCAAAAGAGCCACAATAGACCATATACAACTGTCGTTTTTACTTAAGTAGTTATAAAGATGTACAAGTGCAAAATGAAGTTTCAAGTAGTTATCTGCAGTTCCATGGATCCCAAAGTTACTTTTCAAGGAGTTGTAGGCTTGTCATCTTTTGGGAAGAGCTTCTTCTTTGCCTTAATTTCAAGTGATGGAGATGCTCCTGTCTTTGTTAGTGGATCGTCATTTTCTTTATTTTCACTCAAGGTAGGTTTAATAGTGTTGATATTGTATGTAAGAGCCTTGACACCGCGTGATGGATATTCTCGTGGCTTCAGCTGGATTCGATACTCATTTTGCAAGGCCAACTTTGGGAAGATAGCAATAACATTTTCGGCGTTCTATAAATAACATTTATTCTATTAAGTATATTTTTCTAATAAAGATCTCAAAATTGTCTGTTAATGGAACTTGTTGGATCAAAATTTACCTCTGCAGCATATTTCATGAGTGTGTTTCCATCAACTAAGAAGTATTCTTTAACATGATTCTCAAACATTGTTGCAGTCATTGAACCAGAGCCATCGGTTAGTTGGACTTCAAATTTGACTCTGAAATTACTTGTAAACATTAATATTGTAGCAGATTAGTCCAAAAGAGGTTTGCAAATTTAAGTAATTCTAACCTTGGTTTCGCCATAACTTTTTTGGTGTTGCAGTTGAAACAATCAAATATAGTTTCACTTGTTGCACTGATAGATTTTCGACAACTGTTGCAGGACATATACCACAAGTCTTGGTCTGAAGATACAATCGATATCTTGGCCCGCGTCCAATACGTTTCGCTCTCAACCTATAATATTATAAAAACTACATTAGGATATGTTATAGAGAGATAAAAATATATGCTTTTTGTCACAAACATATGTATATGGTTACTTACCATTTCTGGTATTTTTGGAAGATCATTGATTGGTATAATGTCATCATCTTTTGGATCTGGCACCGTTCGGATGATTGGTTTGGCTATGAATTTTTCACAAAGTTGCTGAACAATTTCATTGTTTGCATTACACCTATATCTCAAATGTTAGTGAAGTTAATATCATTAATGGTGGTATTCCTATTTTAATGGTGGTATTCCTGCAGGCCATTCCTCGACTTGACAAGGAATGGCCTGCAGGAAATGATCTAGTTTAGGCTTAGTTTTCCATCTGCTAAAATGAACATTTGCTAAAATCAACTGGGTGAATCTGGACACATATGTGTCCAGATTCAAATGAATCTGGACACTTGATTTTAGCAAATGTCCATTTTAGCAGATGGAAAACTAAGCCTTAGTGTGGTTTTTATAGTTCATTTGTGGTATAAGTAAATATAATGATTTTCAAGCGAACCATTGTACGGAGTAACTTTCACTTGAATTCCAATCAGCACTGAATATGGGTCAGTGTTTTGTAGCAGCTGTGTTCCTTCTTTTGTTATGAAATCATCCCAAAAGGTTAAGATAATTGGCTTCATCCTATCATAGAAAAAGAGCTTTTATAGCAGTTCATGTAATGTTTCTACATTAAATAATTTCAATCTTTGAGTATTCTTACTCCTGATTAACGGTAATAATCTCTTGTGCCCTTGGATTTCCAGGTTTATTAAGAACCTTAGGAGTCTGAACTTGTGCAACGGCTGCTAGTATATCTGCTGAACAAAGAGAAACAAGTTGGTTCAACGAGTAATTGTGCTTCGTCAACAAGTTCATCTATGATAGAGTGAGAATTACCAATTGCTGTTTGCTCTCCAAGATGTGGTTCAAATTGCTCAAATGGTACGAAATCAAGATTGAGAAAATCTTGATGAGAGAAAGATTCGCCAAAAGTCTGTATCAATGTGCTTGCATTGATTTGCCATTGCCGCTCAAAATCGATCTTACGAAACTTTGGTGGAACAAATTTGACTTCTGCATTAGAAATCAAATATGTGTTGTAAACTTCTAGTGTGCCTTCCAATTTTTGAATGTTCTCCTCAAAGATTGTTGCTTGAACTCTGCTTCCCTGAAATTGATATCAATTGCATGAAAATCATTGAGTTTGTTATATTCATTAGAGGTTTGTACTCAAAAGAACTTATATAATATGCAATGTCAGAATATGCGTTCAAGATGAAGAAATGCCTTATTTTTATACCTCCGCATCTGCTAAGATTAATTTTTGAAACTTGAGTGGGCTATGTTGTGCAGTTCTTGGCCTCCACTTTTCAAGGACCTTATCTTTTGCTGTCCAATTTTTGGTGCTTCTATTAATATTCTTGATCAGCGTGAGTTGTTGAGCCATCCTGCAAAATATAACCCTTGTTAGGGAAAAATGCATTTTTTTTTATATTAGAAATTCATTACAAGAGTGGAAAATGTAAAGGAATATATATTATAGTTATAGACACTTTGCAAGTGTTAGCAATTCTTGGTACACAACATTTCTTATTCGATTTTTAGGAATATCATGATTTCCCTTTTCTTTTTCAATCAAGATTTGCACAGCTAAAGCAGTTTTTGCTCGTGATAAAGTATGCGCAACAATATTAGTGGTCTAATGATTACCATTTAACAGAATATATAAGCTTCTCTGGCTTTATGGTCTAACCAACAAAAAAGGAAGAAGGGGTCTGATATTTTGTTTTGAGCTGGAAATCAAATTTTCCTCCACAAATGTTTTTCGTTTCAGTTTGGGTTTTATTGCTCTGTCCTTTTTTTGTTGATTTTATAGATTTATCAGTTTAAGTTCTTGGTCTGTGATTTTTCATATTTTATCTCAGGATAGAGGAAACTTTGCATAATTTGTATTGTTCCTGAGGAAATGTTTTTTTGAGCACTTCTCCTTTGCCCTTAATACAAAAATAATGGTTATGCTTTCAAAAATTGACGACATAACATGCCAATTGGGCAATGGCTGTTCAGACTTGTGTGAAACCGAAGATGATGGATGAGAATGACGACGATGCTAAAATGAAGAGGCAAGGTTGGTGATAATCGTTCAGGAAATTGGAGTATTGCACGTCTTTAGTTGCTTATATCAAGTTATATTCCTTAATGGTCCATTCTTGATGTTGGATCCTTACTTTCAGACACCAAGGGAAACGTAATGAAGTCTCGGGGTCTTTCACTAACTCATAACAGACCAAGTCTACTACCGATATAGCGGATGATGAGGTCAAGTCTAGATTTTCTCATAACGCATGCAATCTATTTCATCTTTCTCAAATTATCACATCAAAATAAACTTCTTAATTGACACGTAATTGAGTCATTGAGTGCATCAAGTGATTTCTACCCACTTTGGTCGTTTCTTTTTCTCTTTTTGACCCAAATGCAAATGTTGCCAAGTCATTTGCATAGGTTTAACCAACATAACATGGTAAAAACATTGTTTTTAGGTGTCTCTATGGATTCTTATACAGGGCAAAAACATTGTTTCTGTTAGTATAGGAAAAAAACTACAAATTATATTTGATAATGATCAACAGTCACTATATGTAAGGATATTGGAAACGTGTTAGGAGTGTGGCTGATATGGATATGTGAAGCCAGTGGATGTGTTTTTGCTTCTTATTAGGCAGCCATAGCAGTAGATAGTGGTTGGTAGCTATCCAACTAAATACACAATCTCTCTCTCTCTCTCGTCAACGAAATTTCCGATACTCGTTGTCAGCATTTTGGTGAGAAATCAAATACAGAGTAGCTGCTTGCGCCCTTGGATTGTATTACAATATTATTCCTTTAAGCCGGCGGTAGCATAATAACCGGTAAGTCCGGGTCGATTCCACAGAGACCGAATGCGCTGAGCGTGTTGGTTGATTCGCGAATGAGGGGTTTAGCCTTAAAGCGGCAAACTTGGCTTTGTGATTTGTTTGGCGGAATTCTCTTAACTTCAAGAACGACTCGGAATTTGAAAAGACTAATTAAAAGAAGGCAAGGTTTAGGGGTTTACAACACCCATGACTTAGGCCGATTCATTCTCCTCTAAAATAACCGGCTCGGGGACATCTTAAACAACCCCGAACGGAAGATTTGGTATTTAAACTCGTTTGACTAGAAATGGTGTTTCTCAAAGAGTAAGATTCTTGTGTCATTTATACAAACATTTTGATTGACATCGCCCTAAGCATCACACGTGCCAAGTGGTCAAGCCCTTGCCTACGTGTGATCAAAGGGATTAGCAAATCCAAATTTTGATACATAAAATTAATCCTAACTCTTTGATTAACAAGCGATGTTTGCAATATGACGATGAGAGCCAATCAACCTAAGTCACGGGGTGCTACTCACCCCAAGACCGAGTCTAAAACGACTACTCGATCATAACTAAGAAAGACATGACTAATTTTGCAAAGGAAATAAAGAACATGACATGTGACTTCATAAACTGATTTTTAGCAAAGTTCCTAAGCTTGCCTACCACTTTGAGCCTTAAGAAAATCACAAACAACAAGTAAAAACTAAGGTTTAAGAAGGAAATGACTAGAAAATGGAGAATACAATTTAACCGATAAAAACGTAAACAAACTTGATTTCTATAGAGATCCAACAAGTAGCTACAACATTAATAAACGACAAATTAACGGGAACTTAGTTTTTACTTGAGTATTCTAGAGAGAGAGAGCTCAAAAGTGTCTCCAATGGAGGAGAGAGGGAGGAGCAAAAAACTAAGAAAGAAATAAAAGGGAAAGTATGGGAGAAGGAGAGAGGAGAGAGGTGATATAGTCTTTCACTTCTCTCTCTAATAAGTTACAAAAAATCCTCACAGAGGAGAGAAACATTCCATAAATAGAAAGTGCAATAAAGTGCTCAAAAAGTGGTTGGCGGGCATTTCTGGACCGATACAAAATAATTTCGGATCGGTCCGGATTGGTCTGGTGCTGCCTTGATGAATTTGGACCGATCCAGATTTGTCTTGTATCAATCCGGATTGGTCTTGATTTGAATTTAACTTCTTTAATCACTCCCATTGGATTGCGTGCTTTCGGACTTCCTCCAAAACACTTAAATGAGTTGTGCGACCCTCGGTAACTTGACTTGGTGACTTTTCGCATTCCCGGGCCTTAGCCGAATTGTCGTTCCTTCGCCCTTGAGGCCCGGTGTTGGCGTGCCATGGGGCATGTGGCCCTCGATAACTTGGCACGGTCTCCAATGTGCACAAAACACGCTTATTTGCTTGTTTAACCTGTAACTTAACAAAAACACCACTACACGCATATCAACCAAATAAAGCGCAAAATTGCGTGTGTGTGTGGAATAAATGAGCGAGATAAGCCCCGGTTATCTACAATATTGGGGGCTTATCAGTAGCTCATCGACATTGACACAATTTTATATTTCTACAACCATGCAAACAAAATCATTCAAACATTTCAACAAACATATAGAATGCATGATGGAATTGCTCGATTTTGCGAAGGGACGGATGTTCTTTGAAACAAAATTAAGGGCTATGATACTATTTTTGGACAAACCGTTTGTAGACACCCCAATTTTGATGACTCGTGCACCCCCGATGATGAAAAAGAAGAACGCGCGAAATATACCTCGAAACAGCTCCTTGAGTCGAATAGTTCAAAAGAACCAAAAACCCAAACCTACCTGAACCGTACGGCCCAAAACCCATAACCGTATGGCTTGAAATTCTACTTGCACCGTGCGGTATTGCAATGTGCACCGTACGGCACACTTTTGACGCTGTACGACGTTCCTTGTCCCATCAACAGGATTCCCGGGTTCCTCCAGCAGCTCAGAACAATGATGATATTCGCCCAATGATGATATTTGGTAATGATGCTGGCTTCTTTACGTATGAACCTTGCTCACCTTCTCCTATAAAATCCAATGCCGTCCAGTGGTTTCGGGAGTTCAATCGGAGGATACCAAAAAAAGAGAAAGCCGAGTCCGTCCCGTACTAAACCAGTCAAGAATTTCCAGTAATACCACTACTCCTTCAAAAGGCCCGTTACTACACCTACCCATAGTTCAAGTTTTCACAAAGAGCCTAGAAATCCAGTGTCCGTCTCCCGCAACCGATCAATCCCAATCTAATTTGTTCGATTCTGTTTCGAGGTACAACATCCGTGTTCAAATCGTAACAAATTGCTGAGGGGAATCTCCATCGGGCTCGAGGAGGGCTCCATAGCTCTTCCTTGAGTCCAAACGGAGACATTTCAACAAAGTTCAAGCCTCTCAGGTAGGTATCGCACGACATTATCTATTGTCGCGGGATGTCGTCCCTGGAACGAGGTACATCCATTCATCCAAAAACATGTTTTCAAAACCTATTTTGGTTAACAAATAATATGATTTTTACGCCAAAAATGGAGTTTGGTTTCAATCGGGTAAAATGAAGATTTTTAAAAAAAAACATAGTTTTCAGAGACCCCGTACCGGTACGGCGCCCAAAATGCACCGTGCGGCATAGCTTTGGATGCCGTACGACATCATTGGAAAATATTTTTGCACACTTTGTTTCCAGCAACCCGATGCTCTGTTTTTGGTAAAAACCAGTGGGGCCAAATTACGGATGACCCCCTTTACTTCATATTTTTGCACTTATGTCCCCTCTTGATTGATTTTCTCGCATTTATATACTTGATCGTGTGTTGTTTGACTTATTATCGTTATTTATTTCTTTTAAACATGTTATTATCTGATATATTGTTTATGTGAAATAAGGTTTTCATTAAAATCTGTTTCAAAGAATAATCCCACAAATGTTTAGTGGAGACCGGAAAATTCTAGGCACATGGGGTGCATTTTTCGAACAAGACCTTCCTCGCAGGTAACTTGGCTCCCGAACCCAAATCTCTATTTTTCGCAGATCAAACCTTTTTTCACCGGCATAAGAGTCATTATTCTTTTAAACGGTTTCTCGGGTACCTAACATTTTCCAAAATTAAACCCCGGGTGGCGACTCTAAATTTTTCCCTTTTTCCGGATCGCCTTTTTTTACAAACACAACCCAAAACGCGTGGGCTCCCGCGACGGACGTCCACACCGTTGCATTTTTTTGAGCATGCAAAGCAAATAAAATTCAAGCATTTCAGAATAGAAAGTGGAGAGTTGATACCTGTTTCTCAACAGAAAGTGAAGTTCACCAAGGAGAAGTCTTCGATGACAACCAAGTAAAATGAGGTGCAAAGTGCTCTGGGATTTGTGATGGGAGGAGATTTTTTTCCGATCGGCTTTGTGGCGGAAGCAATTTGCGCGGAGAGAACCAGAAGAAGGAAGAGAATGAAGTTCTGGGAAGAGAGGACGTCATTTTTCCCACTGCTCTAAAATTACTGTCCAAGTGTTTCGGGGTGTTTGAGAGCCTACTTTTCAGCTTTTCATTTTTGGCTTTTTGGTTTTTTGACTTTTTGGATTATGGCCAGAATGAGTTTTGAATCTGGGAGGAGTGTTTGGGAGAAATGTACAGAATGCATTTTGCAAAGTAGTAGTGTTTGGGAGAAGATTGATGAAAATGAGTTATGGATTGATTTTTTACCATTTTGCCCTTATTATTAATTATGTTATAAAAATGTACACGAATATTGTTTTTAGCATTTTTTTAAAATTCTAATTGGGAAATATTTTTGTAAATAGGACCCATCCAATTTTGAAAATACAAAACCTCTCGCCCAGATTGTTGTGGGGTGGGAAAAAAATTTGGACGTGGGGGAGAAGTTTCATACCTCTCGGATTGGACGTGGGGGAGAAGTTCATACGAAAAAAATGGATCCAGGGGTGTTGGGTTGGACCTACTTTTGGTTTCTGGGGAAAAAAGGCAATCCACGCACAAAGTTACAAAACACACTGCCGAATTGAAAAAGGGGTAGAATGGGAAACAAAAAAGGAGAAACTGAAAATGGGAAAATGAGAAATGGAAAAGGAGCCCAAGACCTACTTTTGATTTCTGGCCCAGATTGTTCAAAATGGAAAAACTGTTTTTGGAAAAACCATTTCTCCCCTTGGCTGCCAAACATCCATAAACCAAAAAAGAGAAACCAAAAAATCAAAAAAGAGGCTCCCAAACAAGCTCTTTCACCCCTTAGATGCAACTTGCATCAACATGCAGGATGGGCAAAACGGGAATTCCAGCTAGGCCGAAAGTACGAAAGCTTCGTTCACTAACTCCCTCTTTATATAGAATCTTTTTATGGTGTCCCACTAAATTTGGACCATTAGATCCAAAATAAACAAATCTCAGCCGTTAGATCGAAAAAAGTAGGTGGTTTTACCAAAAAATGAGGTAGTTTTACGGTTTTCCCTCCAAAAAATTCGCACGTTACTTACCATGAAATTTAGAAACACATACCACCAAATAAAAGCTTCAAAACATCGAAAAACCTCTAGTCTGGGATACCGGACTGGAAAGTGGGCGTATATATATTATATACTTTCTACAATGTTAAAAAAGTATAGAGACATGACAAATTTCAGTAGTGGCCAAAGTTGATGTTGAATTTGTCACAATCTTTTTTTGAACTAAGAATTTTTCACAATCTCAAAATCAAATTATTGGACTAAACTCTTCTCATTTTCCCAGACAAATCAAATTAGTTTAGATGATATGACGGGTTTAGCAATGGCCAAAATTCATACTAAATTTGGCACCAAGAATGTCAATGTCAAAATTTGTCATTGAAATTGGATCGAGTAATGAACTTACTCTAACAAATAATTGTTTCTTTATCACTTTCTTTCTCTATTTTGAGAGCATCTCTCCTCCCCCCGCCCTTAGTATCCCCTGCCTCTCCTTTCCCCTCTCCCTCTCCCCTTTAAAGTGTTCTCGCAGCCTCTTCTAGATTTCTTCGCGGCTGCCGATCTTTGGATCAGTGTGGTCCGATCCTCTTGCTTTGTCTTTCGGTGGTGTCGATCTGGCGCACTTGGTTATGTTTTGGCGTGGCGGAGGTGACTAGAGGTGGGCTGGCGCGATAGCTGGCAGTGGAGCAATAAAGAGGGGCCGGAGCATGGGGGTTTTGCCGGCGGCTTTCGCTCGGCTCTTAAAACTGGTCTGGTTTCCCCAGATCTAGTGGGTTGCGGTGGTGGGCAATAGTCAAATGATCCTTCACCCAGTACAACTCAGTCCAACTCGGCTCAACTCAGTTAGGGCTTCTTTGGGTAGCTTTGTTATATTGGGTTTTGATCTGATGATTTAGGTAAATTAGGTTTTATTTATGTTTTTCGGACTGGTTTTTCCAGTTTTTTCGGTGGTTTTGGTGGCTTGTAGATCTCAACTGTTCTTAATGTCGACACATAGTGTTGGTTTGTTTCGTGTAGTATGATAATCCAGAGCCTGTATACCTGTAGTGGTTTGTGCTCGTGTCTTGTATTTAGTAGTTAGTGCCCTCTCGTGTAATTTGAGATCTTTAATGAAATGAATATTTCTGTGAAAAAAATAAAAATAAAAAAAACAATTGTTTCTTTCTAATTCTTAAATTGCACTTTTATCTCCCAAACTATTCAATTCTCTCTAATAGGTCCGTAATCCATGTGATATCTCAAAACTTGAGCCGATCAATTCTGCTCTAAGTTCTACGGAAATGCCACTGGAATGAGAAGTTCCTCCGAGCCCAACTCTCAGGAAACAGCGTGGAAGCACTACATCCACATCAAAGCACAGGCCCTGGTGCTGCTTCATCGTCATCGTCCATTTTTCTTGTAGAAGTCCATAAAACCTAATCGGAGACACACGGAGAGGGAGAGAGAGAGGTTGTGGGTGCTGTTTCTCTCTCTATAATGGTGGTACACGCTACGCCTGCCTCGGCAACAATAACACCTTTCAATCGTGAGTTCTCTCCATCACACCCTACATATATCAATGCAGTTACTGTGAATTCAACCGACTTCATAGTGGACGTACAAAAACAAATTTGGGTTTTGTTTGTTATGTTCTTGTGGAAGTACAAGAAAACATATGGGTTTGGTTTGTTTGCTTGTTTGTTATATACAGTTACACATGTGGGTTTTGTTTGTTATGTACAGGAGGTGCTAGGCAATTGGGCAAGCTATTTTTTGCGGGCTCCGGAACTAAATTTGGAACCAATTCGTTTTTGTTTGGTGCAATTCGAAGGAGGGGATCGCCAATCGTTGCTTCTGCGGCTACAGGGAGGAATGGGGGCGTGGTGGAAGTGTCTGAAGACGAAAGAGCCCGCAGGATTTATGTGTGGCCTGATGATAAGGTTTAATTCAACTATATCTGCGTTTAATTTCACTGAAAAAGTATGGTAATGTAGGTCATTTCATAATTTGCGGCTGTCTCTATGTAAAGTGCTGTACACACTTGCAGCAGTTAAAACTTACAATGTGTAACGTGGCTTTCTTACTGGGTTTTATTTGGAAGGAAACATGATCAGTGTGCGTTTTGTGATAACGAAATTGTCTTTATAGAGAGTTATTTAGAAAGTCATAGTCCTCGTTATTGAACGCATGTTGAACTTGTAGCATTGCCAATTCATCCTTGAGATATATGATGTATCTGTTTGTCCTCCCGCTTTCCTTTCGTTGATCAGCTTTGGATGTCTTTCTTGAATTAATCACTTGTGGCATCTTATTTTATCTTCAATTCTGCTGACTTGGAACGGTATTCGGAGGAATGAAAGTACACGTTCATGACTGCCTGATATACCTTGTCAAGCAGTGCAATTTTTTGTGGCCTAGTTATATTGCTGTCTACACCCTGTCTCCTCCTTTACAGTGTTACAGACTTACAGTTGAGATGGACGGAACACTCTCGAATCTGGATGGTGTATTGTGTGTTCTAATAGCTGTTTGTTTTTCATCAGTGTGGTGTCCCCTTATATGGTGTAGTGAAAGTTCTGTAGTCGCGGGGAGAGGTAAGAAAAAATTTCTTGAAATAGTTGCTTACTGTGAGATTTATAACAATTTTAAATACCATTTGGTGTGAAAAGTGCCGGAGTTTCCTCAGCATCTTAATAAAAGTCTTTTTTTTGGTAAGTTTCAAACATTTAGAGTATGACACATAGTATGTTCTAAACTTTAAATGTAAGCTTTAGATGTGGCCCAGCTTTGCCATGTGACACCATCACATCCTGTCCGCATGGCGTCTCCAAAAGTATGTTGCAACATGTCACTCTCTTTAGGTGGCAAGTGGACCATAGATGATGCTCCATTCAAGGTCAAGCCTCACAAACCAAGATATTGCTCATGATCCCTTAACATTGCTTGAGCCTGAGGATAAAACGACAAGTTATTTATCAGGTCATTCTCGCCACCCTTCGTGCAGATGAAGGATCACTTGTAGTTGTCTAAAGGGAAAATCTCCCCATTCTTGGCTAGGCCTACGTCCCCCGTTGGATTAAGTCAAGTGGCTATCTAACCAAGCGCTCTGTTCACCACACTTGTCATCTTCAAGATTAAGGTGCTTCTTTTGGCTTAGTGCACCCCCCTCCAGCCTGTACACTAAGTTGGCTTATGCTTGTGTAGGCAGCCTCCATTGAGCGGCCTCTCCAGTCTATTTGCTTGATTCTCAGAAGCGCTTCTTGACGTTGCTGCGCCAAATTAGGCGACTAATAGAGCCTATGAGCTCTGATTGGGTTCACCATATCATGTGTGGCTTAGAGACTATAGTTGAGGAGCTGTCAAGTTTGTGTGGCTCAACCAAGGTTTTAAAAGCAGTTGGGGTTACGTCATAACAGTAATGAAGGTGGTGATGTAGTCTTTTGTGGGGTGTAAAGCTGTAGCGCAACGGTAGCATTGACCAAAGCCGTAGTGTGTTTTTTCCTTTGTCCCATTACTTCATGAAAAATCACCTATGCACTCATTGTAAGAATCATATATGTTCTTCAAAATTTCATGTTACCAACGTACCAATGTTACAGAACCAAAATAAATCATAAAATATAACAAGTTACTTGTTTTCTGAACAAAGTAAAATTAGATGATAGATTTCCTCAATTTGTTACAAACATACAATTTATGAGTCACAACCTTAGTCACATGTTCCGTGGTATTTGGCTAACAAGCTGCGAGCTGATCAACAGATCGGCGGTTTTGGTACAAGTTCATTAGTAATTCGTGAATTGCTTCTTCTCGATTCGTGAGCTTGTTAATGGTGTAGACGGATATAGAGCAGTGAACCCATGATTGAGTAACACATTTTATGCACTAGCTTTGCAAAACTGTCGAGCATTTCGAAGTCATTAATGCAATACACTATTGTCAGCCAGCTCAAGTCCCATCATCGTTTTGTTTGGCTCAACAAAATCATTCCCAATGCAAATCTGTTTATCCATTTTATTTCTCCTTCTTGTTATATTATACAAGCACAAATCTAGTCATTATCTACACGTAGATGCATGTTCATAATCAAAGGTTTCTATCAAATCATTTTCCTTAATTTTGTTATCTCTTGTATTCTAACATGTTAGGAATAACAGAAGGAACAAATTCTTTCATGATCAAATATTTAAATTACGATATTCTTATTTCTTACACAAATTTTATGAAGGATTGCATAAATGTTCAGAAAATTATGGATGAAAAATATGTATGCATATTGTGAAATTCCACACAGAGAGAGAGAGAGGGAACAAATTCTTTCATGATCAAATATTTAAATTACGATGTTCTTATTTCTTACACAAATTTGAGAGAGAGAGAGAGAGAGAGAGAGAGAGAGAGAGAGAGAGAGAGAGAGAGAGAGAGAGAGAGAGAGAGAGAGAGAACAAATTCTTTCATGATCAAATATTTAAATTACGATGTTCTTATTTCTTACACAAATTTGAGAGAGAGAGAGAGAGAGAGAGAGAGAGAGAGAGAGAGAGAGCAAATTCTTTCATGATCAAATATTTAAATTACGATGTTCTTATTTCTTACACAAATTAGAGAGAGAGAGAGAGAGAGAGAGAGAGAGAGAGAGAGAGAGAGAGAGAGAGAGAGAGAGAGAGCAAATTCTTTCATGATCAAATATTTAAATTACGATGTTCTTATTTCTTACACAAATTAGAGAGAGAGAGAGAGAGAGCAAATTCTTTCATGATCAAATATTTAAATTATGATGTTCTTATTTCTTACACAAATTAGAGAGAGAGAGAGAGAGAGAGAGAGAGAGAGAGAGAGAGAGAGAGAGAGAGAGAGAGAGAGAGAGAGAGAGAGAGAGAGCAAATTCTTTCATGATCAAATATTTAAATTACGATGTTCTTATTTCTTACACAAATTTTATGAAGGATTGCATAAATGTTCAGAAAATTATGGATGAAAAATATGTATGCATATTGTGAAATTCCACAGAGAGAGAGATTTTCTCATTAGGTGGTAAAACTTCTCTTTATAGTAATATGTATATAGACAAAGGTACTACGACTAAACTACCCTTAGGAACTAAATACATGACAAATAAACCCCTATAACTTAACACATATATATAGAATGCTCTGAGATATCTGCCTTACAGTTCTTTTGAATATTGCTGCTCTCGCGCTCCCCTTCTTGCACCTGCTCACGCGCACGGGTTGTGTGACTTAGGTCACAACAGTGTAAAAAGTGGAAACAGTTGTTGCCGTTACACATGGGACGTGTAGTCTCACCACTATAGTGGTCGTGGCCCGTTTTTTAACCACGGGCTCAGCCCGTTGACCATAGTCCTTAGAGACAGAGAAAGAGGATTTGACCAAGAGATGTGACCCTTGGAAGGACATGTCACTCCTAACATGTGTAGCTACATAGTTTTGCTATGGTCTTCAGGGTCCAAGCATGATTGGTCAGTTTGAAAATGAGAGCTTTCGAATAAAAGGTTTTTGTAAGTGTGTGTTGATGTGCATGGCTGAGCTGGCCCCATGGTTCCGCCATTGCATAAAAGGGTGCTACATGTATGCACAAGGATCTCTTCCACGACCTCCAAATCTAGCTGACCTTCATAATCTCCACTGCCTTTCTGATAACATAATTCCGTCTCCATGTTCCCGATAGCAGCTCTCTCTCTCTCTCTCTCTCTTTCTTGTTCCATCATCTACTGCCTTGATTGAAGTAGGTCAGAACTTATTCTCCAGTAAGGTTTTTTTTTTTGGGGGGGGGGGGGGATGTTTTTCAGGATTTATGTAGCCTACAGACTTATTAATCTAAATGGTAATATGTTTTAATTAATTGGAAGTTTTTGTTTTACAGAAACCAAGGGTATGCATACTAGGCGGTGGATTTGGCGGTCTATATACTGCTTTAAGGCTAGAATCCCTTGAGTGGCCTCGTGACAAGAAACCTCAGGTAAGCTATATGCTATATTTTGGTTCATTGTTTGTTGTTTTTGTCTTTGGTCAACTCCAACAAGTTAGTATTTTTCTTATCATTGGCTCAATTTGTTTGCTGGATGAGGGGGCTTAGATTTTGTACCCTTGCCCCAGTTATCGCACTTTTAGATGCAAAATCAGTTCTCAGATAAATTCTCCAGGTTGAAATTTTGGCAGTTTGGCACCAATTTGACAATGTCCTGCGATCCCCGCCTCTATAGCATCATGATGCACCTATTGTTTACCTTATAGGAACGCAAATGGTATCAGGTTTGGTGCCCAATTGGTCTTAATGTGTAATATGACCTTTATCACCCTTATTCTCGAATCTCCTTTCCATTGAACTTCACGTGCATGCATATGTAGTAAACTACAGAAAGATGCCACAAGGAAATGGCAACTTCACTCCTCAAGCTATTCCACACTCGAGTCAATCAAGATCCATTCTTTGTTATACAAAGACAAACTGAAACTTTGAGTCTCCCATCGCTTGCGGACTTACAACCAAAGTTACAAGGCATTCGGCCTTATATACGAAAGTCTCAACGCTTGGTGGGTGCTTGTGCAAACCATGAGGTGTGCCATGTGGGAACCAAATTTTTCGTGGAGAAAACAAAGCCTAGTGTGGGTTGCTAATTTTTTGGATTTGGTCCATTTAGAGCATCTCTAGTGGTTGGAGTCAATTTGTGGAAACCAAACCTATTTTTTGGCTTGGTACATTGTGATCTTGCCAATTTTTGGCAAAATTGTTCCAATTGTACCATGCCATTCTTTGGCCAAATTGGTTTGTAATTGTTGGATCACTCCCACATCCTAGCCATAGAATCACACTCAGTCGTCGTCATTGGAAAAATGGCAAGGGCCATGCCATTTTTTGGCTCCCATTTTGGCTTGCAGTTGTAAAGGTCAGAAATGGCATGGGAGCCAATTTTTGTCTTTGGCCAGAAGTTTGGCTCCCCGTTAGAGATGCTCTTAGATTAGTATTTTAGCCACGTAGGCAGGAATACTACAAATTTGGTCATTAGAAACAGGAAAATACGCTGACCTTTCTTACAAACATGCTGGGCACCTTAGAAATTGATAAATCGACCTGACCTCTCTCAAGCTTTGAATTTGTACAAGTAGTTGGCCAATGTTGTTGAAGGACAGTTAGTGAGGTGAAGGTATTCCCCGATGTTGATGAAATAAATTTCATTAAACGTGCACTTTTCTGTTTCACCCATGTTAATGTATTCGGATACGAGGACATCACATATGTTTAGAATTGTTTGATATAATCTTGATGTGTGACCCTTAGTGAACTCAGGAAGGTTGGGACGCAAAGAATGTACTCATGAATGTTTGTGGTTGGATTCCTCGTGCAATTTAAAGTTTACCGGCAGTATTCAAGGTCTCCCTTCAAGCAGGGGTGGGCATCGTGTCGTGTTCATGTCGTGCCGACCCTAACCTGCTAACTTCGTGTCGTGTTATTGTGTCCTTCCATAAATTTTCGTTTCGTGTCGTGTCGTGTTATCTCGTGTTAGTGTCAGAATTCTCCCTAACCTGACCTATTTAACTTTTCGTGCTATCATGTCGTGTCATATTTTTATTTCATGTCAGAAATAGCTGATCCTAACCCGCTAACTTCGTGTCGAGTTCGGGCCGTATTCTCATGTCGTGTCGAAAATTCCCACCCCTACCTCCAAGCAGTGTTAATTGCAGAAGATGATTGGAACCTGTCTTGATAATTGGACTCTACTTTTGAATTAGTTTAAATTTATATTTGGGTGCTGCTACTTGATCTCTTGCTATCTGATGACTTCCTTTGAGACATTTTGAAAGAGAGAGCTTCAAACTAACGTTACCTAAAGTATATGCTTCAAAGCATGATGTTACATACAACTTGTATCGGGATTACTGCAGGCCACCTAACCTGTATTTCATAAAAGGAAAGATAAAGGTGGGGAGATGAAAATCCTTTGGTGTTGACAAATTGTCAACCACCAACACAGAAGTGTAACATTTTGTAAGCCTTCTTCGCAGACACAAACAGATTGGTCATTTTGATGCGAGAAACAGTAGCTACAATTCTTTCGTTCACTCAACTGCTAATTTAACCTTCATTTGAACTGGGAGCAGATACTTCTTTTTGACCAGTCTGAACGCTTCGTGTTCAAGCCAATGTTATATGAGCTTTTATCTGGAGGTATGTCTTTAATTGGAGGTAAGATAATATAACTGATTAGTGATTGCACATTTGACATTACGAATTTCGCTTCTCTTTCAATGCAGAAGTTGATGTCTGGGAAATAGCTCCACGTTTCTCTGATTTGCTTGGCAGTACTAGTGTGCAATTTTTCCAAGACAGGGTGAAGTTATTAAATACCTATGATTATGAAGGAATGAATGCATCTACGAGATCTGGCTGTGGAGGAACCGTACATCTTGAGAGTGGGCTTATTGTTGAATATGACTGGTATAATTTTTCAATTGCATTTATCCTATTAATTTTTGTTTTGAGGAGTGAGGACCATCAGTTATTAATCTCCTCTGTTGGATTCGCCGCAATGAAAAGTTAAACAATACTTCTTTATGATTTCTGAACTATTTATTTGCATCTGGGTGACTATCTTGTTTACACATGCACTTCAATAGTTGGCTGATTTTACATTTTGGAACCTGGGCAGGCAGGTTGGTACTTGCTTTGGGTGCTGCAGGTAAAGTTGATCTTGTACCTGGTGCAGCGGAATTGGCATTGCCGTTCTCCACCCTGGAGGATGCATGTGTGAGTATTGACCGTGTAGAAACTACTAATGAACTTTAACTTCGGCTAATTAGGATAAGCATCCGTATGAACTCTTTTCACACCTTGGCATTCTTTTTGGTGCAGACTGTAGAAGAGCGGTTAAGAGCATTGGAGCGGAAGTACTTTGGAAAGGACTCTCCAATCGTTGTGGCTGTTGTGGGGTGTGGTTATGCTGGAGTTGAGTTAGCTGCGACAGTATCAGAGAGGCTGAAAGATAAAGGAGTTGTACACGCAATTGGTAGGGATACGACAATCTTGCCTGCTGCCCCGCCTGGCAACAGAGAAGCTGCCCTGAAAGTAAGAAATCTTGTTACTGTGGACGTTCATCAATGTTACATGACACTGTTGCCCCCGCTCCCCACCTCCTGTGCGCTCTTACATGTGCATATACTTTTTTATAGATCCTGGCATACACGGAAGGTTTCGTCCGATTCTGTATTCCTGAACAAT
>JADGMU010000090.1:60000-79351 GCA_016920895.1 Vaccinium myrtillus | reverse complement strand
ATGCATTCAAGTTAAACAGGCATACATTCAAGTTGACCTTCGCTCGATGATACTTACAAGATGCATAACACCCGTATCCCCAAAAACTAACTAGCAATGCTGTAAACATACAAAGTATACCCTCCCCCCAACTAGAATAATGCTATGTCCCCAGAGCATGGAGACAGAAAAATTGAATAACAAGGGGAAGAACTGGACCTCCGGGTGGCAGCCAACCACCATGACCTCGGCCGATATACGAGGAATTTCAGGTACGCTCACCGTGCAACCTGCAAAACACGTCAGTCCAGCCCGGCACGTGGTATCCGGGCATACACAGAAAAACCAAAAAGCAAAAACAGAAAAAGAAAATACACCACCACTTCCGTCACGTGAAAGACACGGGTACTACTTTTCTCCCTAATTTCTCACTTAAATTTGTGTAGAGAAGGTCATCATAACAATCCCGGGTAAGTCATGACTCAACAGGTTAAATTACTCAAGGTTCTTCCTTAAAGCAATCAGAGCCAATCGTCTTTTATGACTATCCGAGACACGGCAATAAGATTGTTCGAAACCCAGATACACAAATTTAAGGCTAGAAATTAGGTGGCTATACCGGACCGAAATTATTATTATATTATTTTTTTCCTTTTCCGAAAACGCCCTTACTAACCGGAGCTGGGCACACGATCCTTATTTAAATAGCGGCGTGCGAAGCTGTACATACCCAAGTCAATGATGGGTACCCCTATCACTAGGAGTCGGGTCCACACTCAATGAAGAGCATGGTACGCGTGAGCTCCCCGTACAAACACAGCCCAACGGCTAAACTACGGGAATATCCAAGTAGATGGGATCAACCAAATCCTCCTCAGGTTCACCTATGTCGACGATTTCTAGAAATGGTTTAAGACGCTGCCCATTAACTTTGAAAATATGATTATCCTTAGGGTCACAGACATCTATAGAACCGTTCGGGTAAACCTGATGGACTACATACGGACCATCCCAACGAGATCTCAACTTCCCTGGAAATAAGTGAATGCGCGAGTTATATAATAAAACTTTCTGCCCAGTACTAAAGGTTTTGCGCTGGATATTCCTATCATGGTACGCTTTAACCTTAGCTTTGTAGATACTCGTACTCTCATACGCGTCATTCCGAATTTCCTCAAGCTCACACAGTTGGAGCTTCATATGGGCACCTGCCTCTGGCAAACTCGCTTTCACCGTCTTAATGGCCCAATGGGCCTTATGCTCCATCTCCACGGGCAGGTGGCAGGCCTTACCGTAAACAAGCCGATAGGGTGAAGCACCCAACACGGTCTTGTAAGCAGTGCGGTAGGCCCACAATGCATCAATCAGTCGCAGAGACCAATCTTTCCTACTCGGATTCACTGTTTTCTCTATAATCCCCTTAATCTCCCGATTGGCCAGCTCAGCCTGGCCATTAGTCTAAGGGTGATAGGCAGTCGACACCTTGTGAGAGATGCCATACTTCCTCATTAATGCCTCAAAGGACCGATTACAAAAGTGGGTGCCCTGATCAGAGATAATGGCACGTGGCATGCCAAATCTCGACAAAACATGACTCTTTAAGAACTCAAGCACCACCTTAGAATCACTAGTCCTTGTGGGAATCGCCTCGACCCACTTTGACACATAATCCACCGCCAGGAGGATATACTCAAAACCATGTGACACTGGGAATGGGCCCATGAAATCAATGCCCCAACAATCGAAAACCTCCAACACATAAATACTGTGGAGGGGCATCATATTTCTCGGGCCGACTTTACCTAATTTCTGACACCGGTCACAAGACTTGCAAAACATATAAGCATCCTTAAATAGATTTGGCCAAAAGAAGCCACACTGCAAAACCTTGGCGGTGGTTTTCTTGGCGGAAAAATGACCGCCACACGCCTCTGAGTGACAAAACTCAAGAATTCCCCTCTGATCAACCTCGGGGACACAACGGCGCACTATCTGGTCCGCGCAGTACTTAAATACATAGGGATCATCGAAAATGTACTGCCGGACCTCTCTCAAAAATCGCTGCTTCTCAGATGTAGACCAATGGGGTGGAATCTGCCCAGTCACCAAATAATTGGCGATATCTGCAAACCACGGGCACGTATTCGCAGCAAACAACTGCTCGTCGGGAAAAGTATCCACAATAGGGAGATGAGAGGTGGGGTCCTCAAACTCCAAACGAGACAGGTGGTCAGCCACTACATTCTCAACCCCTTTCTTATCCTTAATGATAAGGTGGAATTCTTGCAGCAAAAGAATCCACCGGATAAGGCGAGCCTTCGCATCCTGCTTGGTCATCAAATACCTCAAGGCCGCATGATCGGTATAAACCACAATCTGCGACCCCACCAAGTAGGACCGAAATTTATCTAAGGCAAACACAACTGCTAATAACTCCTTCTCAGTGGTGGTATAGTTAAGTTGTGCCTCATTCAAAGTTTTGCTCGCATAATAAATCACACAGGGGTCTTTCCCTCGCCTCTGACCTAAAACTGCTCCAACTGCATAGTCGGAAGCGTCACACATAAGCTCAAACGGCAAATCCCAATCTGGGGACTGAACAATTGGCGGAGTTGTGAGACTCCGCTTCAACTTCTGGAATGCCCCCTCACAAGCGTCGGACCACACAAAGGGTGTGTCCTTCGCTAACAAATGACACAAAGGCCGGGAGATAGCGCTGAAATCCTTAATGAATCGCCGGTAAAAACCGGCGTGACCTAGAAATGACCGGATATCCCAAACAGTCTTTGGAGTGGGAAGATTGGCAATTAAGTCTATCTTCGCCTTGTCCACCTCAATACCCTTGGATGAGACAATGTGTCCCAACACAATCCCTTGGGTCACCATGAAGTGGCACTTCTCCCAATTCAGCACAAGGCGCTTCTCCTCGCACCTGGTCAAGACTTTCCCTAAGTTCTCGAGGCATCCGTCAAACGAATCCCCAAAAACTGAAAAGTCATCCATAAACACCTCCACTATCTTTTCTACCATGTCGCTGAAAATTCCCATCATACACCTCGAGAAGGTGCCAGGAGCATTGCACAAGCCAAAAGGCATGCGACGGTAGGCAAAAGTACCATAGGGGCACGTAAAGGTGGTCTTTTCCTGGTCCTCCAGGGCTACCTCAATCTGATTGTAGCCAGAGTATCCGTCCAGGAAGTAATAGAACGCTATGCCTGCGACTCTCTCTAAAATCTGGTCAATGAATGGGAGGGGAAAATGGTCCTTCCGGGTGCTCGCATTGAGCTTCCGGTAGTCTATGCAAACACGCCACCCGGTCTGAACTCGGGTTGGCACTAACTCACCCTCCTCATTCCTCACTACTGTCACTCCTGCCTTCTTAGGCACAACCTGCACAGGACTTACCCACTCACTATGGGCAATCGGGTAAATGATACCCGCATCTAACAGCTTAAGCACTTCCGTCCTAACCACCTCCTTCATATTGGGGTTCAGACGGCGCTGAGGTTGCCTAGAAGGCTTCACATCCTCATCAAGAAAAATGCGGTGTGTACACACCGTAGGACTAATACCCTGAAGATCTGCTATCGTCCGACCAATCGCCCTATATGCTCTCTCTCAAATAGGGGCAAGTAATTTAGCCTCTTGATCCACCTCCAAGGAGGAGGAGATCACCACCGGAAACGTATCACTACCTTTGAGAAAGGCATATTTCAACGTATCCTAGCAGAGGCTTCAATTCAGGTTTAGGCGGCTGGACCGATGATGGGAGAGCTTTAGATAATGGGGCGCCCAGCGGTTCGAGAACTGGGTCCCAAACGGCGCCACATATATCCTCTATTGCTAGCATCTCCATCAAACTCCCAACCTCTGGAGAATCTAAAAATGACGCCTCATTGGCGGTTAGGGCTATCTCCAGAGGATCCTTATACAACATATTCTCGACATGCTCTTGCACCAGCGTGTCGATCAAACTAACCTCATAGACCTCCTCATCATCCTCTACCCGACTATCAACACTGTAGACATTCACCTCCATTTTCAAGTCCTTAAATGATAATTGGACTTGTCCAGTTTTGCAATTCATTATAGCACTGGAGGTGGTTAAGAATGGACGGCCAAGGATAATGGGAGTCTTCTCAAAGACTTCCGGGATTGGACATGTGTCCAAGACAATGAAATCCACGGGGAACAGAAACTCCCCTACCTGAATCAAAACATCCTCCACTACCCCCTTCGGAATTCTCACACTCCGGTCAGCCAGCTGTAGCGTGACCGGTGTGGCTTTTAGATCACCTAGGCCTAATTTCAGATAAACCGAATATGGGAGCAAGTTGACACTTGCTCCCAAATCTAGTAAAGCCTTCTCGAAACTCTGGCCCGCAATAGCTATAGGGATAGTGGGACAACCTGGGTCTTTCCGCTTAATCGGAATATCAGCTTGGAGAATGGAGCTCACTTGCTCCGTCAGTAGCACGTTGCACTGACTCTTAGTTCTCCGTTTTGACGTGCACAGCTCTTTAAGCACTTTAGCAAACTGAGGAATAGCGTCAATGGCTTCCATCAAAGAGATAGGAAACTGCACCTTCTTGAACAGCTCAAGAATCTGGAAATGCGCATTGACGCTGGGCTTTGCCACCAAACGATGGGGATATGGTGCAACAAGTGGCAAAGGAGTCGTGGGGGCCGCAGGAGCAGGCACCACCACCTCAGGTGACTCTATTTCTCTCTCTTCCTCAGTACACTTCCTCACTGCAGGGACAACTACTGGTGCAGCGACCAGCTCCGGAGGTGGAACTGGCTTTTGCACCAAAGGAATAGTCTTATCGATCACCTTCCCACTTCTGAGAGTGGTGATCGCCTTTGCTTCCTCCTGACTAGAGTTCAAATTACTCGTGCCTGACCCATCCCCCAGATAATTAGAACCGACAGCATTGGCTTGAGGTTGAGAGGGAAATTTTCCCCTCTCCTGTTGGTTTTGCCCAACTACTGCCGTTAACTGGGTTAATTGAGACCTAATGTCTCCAATGGCTTGCTTGGTTTGCTCGGTGAAACTCAACTGAGACTGCATGAGAGCTTTTAACATGTCATCAGTCTGCTTATCCCTCGGTGGGTAATTTATGCCAGGGGGTGGTCCAAAAGATGAAGGACTGAACCCCTGCTGATTCTGTGAGGGATAGCGGTATTGGGACATTTGGCCTTGCTGAGGCCGGAATGGTTGCATCTGTTGCTGAGGCGGTGCCTGGGGTTGCACTGGTGCTTTGGGATCTCTCCATCCCAGAGCTGGGTGATGAGCCCAGCCTGGATTATAAGTGTTGGAGAACGGATCCCAACGTTGGTTCACCGCATTAACCTCAGCTTGGTTGCTCTGGTATACCTCCTTAACCATTGGAAATGCGGGGCAAGCAGTCACAGAATGCCCCGGACACTCACATAATGCACACACCTCCTCTACCCTCACATCATTCACCTGGTGGACTTGCTTCATTCGCAAGTCCTCCATCTGTTTGGTCAGTTTGTCCAACTGGGACCGGGCAAAGTGTGCTCTCTCACGTTCACGGGAAAATACCGGACCCACTGGGTCCCTGCGTGCCAGCTATGGCCCTATCAGCTAAGTCGGAAGGTTCCCAACTTCTATGTTTTTCGGCCAATTCCTCTAAGAAATCCCATGCCTCTTCTGGGGCCTTGTCTAGGAAATCCCCCTCTCTACAGAGGTACTCAATCTGCTGGGCCGTCGCAATGTTTAGGCCCAGCTGGAAGAAGGTCACCAACTGATGTTTCTCAAAACCATGGTGGGGTAAAGATAACAACAAGTCCTTGAACCTCTCCCAACACCTCAGAAACGACTCGCTCTCTTTTTGTCTGAACGACTGGAGTTACCGAGTCAGGTGCTGTGATTTACTCTCTGAGAAGTACTTCCTATAAAATATCTCCCTAACAGCGGTCCATGTTGTGAGAGACCGCTCTTTCTGCATCCTGAGCCACTTGTCCGCCCCATCTTTCAGAGAAGCAGGGAAAAGCTTAAGGCAAGCGTTTTCCCATTGGGTAGTGGTGGCTAGGGTGCTCACCAACCCCTTAAAATGGCGGACATGCTCATATGGGTCCTCATTTTCCCTCCCATAGAAGAGCGGGAGAGCATTATGGGTTCCTGGTTTCACAGTGAAGGCATTGCGTGCCTCCACAGTCTCAGTCGGCAGAACTATCGGGCCGAGAGGAGTAATCCTCTCGGGATGCCTGTAATCCCGCATAGTCTTCTGTTCCGCCATTGATGGCTCACTCTCTAAGTCAAAAAGTGGATTGGGGAATTCTAAGAACAGAGTGGGATCAGATTGACTCTCGGAAGACTCGGATTGAGTGGACGGCCACTCAAGCTGGAGTGGTACGGGCTCAAACTGACTCGAAGCACCTGCTAGTGGGACTTCCACCAACGACTCTTTATCTATCCTACAGAGACGTTTAGAAGGGTCTCGGAAAAAGAGTGGATCCCCTTTTGGTGAACCCTTCTTTCCCTTACCTATCTTGACTCAATCCTAGAAAATACAAATTCAAAATTTACCTAATTTTTTTTTTATTTTTTATTTTTATTTTCTGAAAGCTAAAATTAAAGCTAAAATTAACTAGACACTAATTACCCGAATTCTTAACACCTTTTGCCCTCCCCGGCAACGGCGCCAAAAATGCTTGACCGAAATCCTATACCTAAATTAATGGGTTGCCCCAAGCGTAGGGCGGAGACCGGTGTAGCACAATACCCGGTAAGACCGGAATCGAATCCACAGAGAAGGTGGAAAGTGCTGACTAAGTACTCGGGTTGCTAGGTTTAACACGGCTCTTAGGTAGCCACCCTTTCGGTTTTGATTGGTGAATTAACTAATTTAAGAGGAAAACTGATTTTAATTAAATAACTTAAAAAAGGAAGTACGGTCGTAGGGTTCATAACATGGTGACCAGGTCCGGATATTTCCTGCTCCATTCGTTGTTCCAAAACGTTTGACTTTAGAGAGAGAAAGATACCCCGAAGGATGCGAATCCTTGGTCGCCGTTTACCCGTGTACATCGAAGAACGGGTTTTGGTCCCCCGTACCTCGCGTTACATGGGCTCCGACAATGCCCGGATTCGTCCAACGGACGTTCTTTAATAACCTAAAATTGCTTTTTCCCTTATTAATCGTGAAAATCGGAGCAAGAACGTATCCAGCCCTGGCCACGGTGTGTTAATCACCCCGCGACCATACTTGTAAATCTACTCAATTATATTAGCTAGAACGAATAACAAGAATTCGGAATTAAGCATGCTATTAACTTGAATACGAATTAAAACAAAGATCCGAACCTCCGAACACGGACAAACTCCCGCGAACTGAGATTAATGTAAAGAAATAGAAACGTTACCGAAGCAAAGCGAGAATCAGCGGTGATGAGGCCCTAATATTGTACATATCCGGGCTCATCTAGCTCATTTAGGTCACACATGCATGCGTTTTAGTGCTTTTATATGTTTGATATTGTGCAAGGTGTGTTTTTGTAGGTTTGACATACAACCGAGCTAATAAGTGCGTTTTAGAGCACATTGGAAAGCATCTCAAGGATCCAAGGGCCAAGTACACCATGGCACCCCACTAACGAGTCTCAAGGAGCTTTGGAAGGTTCAGGGAAGGCCCGGAACAAAGGGAAAAGAAATCTGGAGCTTCGAACTTTGAGAAAATCTGACCCACTGATAGAAAAAGACTCATATCTCTCAAGATACAAATTCTATGAATATGAAGTCAATTGGGTTTGAAAGTAGACTCATAGAGCTTTCCAACGGTTCAAGAATCACCTCATTCCGAGTTCGGACGAAGCCGGGGCGTGCCCGCGAAGTTGGGTCAAAAATCTGCCCGAACAGACACTTCTGGATCGATCCATGATCAAGTTGGATCGATCCACACTATCTGGATCGATCCATGATCAAGTGGATCGATCCACCTCTTGCAAAACAGCACCAGACTACCTTGGATCGATCCAGACCCATCATGGATCGATCCAAGTCCCTCCGGATGGCATTTTTTGAGCACTTTTTGACTTTCCTTTTATGGAAATTTTTCCATTAATAGTATGTTTTGGATATTTTGAGAGAGAAAGAGG
Organism: Vaccinium myrtillus; assembly: GCA_016920895.1. Lineage (NCBI taxonomy): Eukaryota > Viridiplantae > Streptophyta > Magnoliopsida > Ericales > Ericaceae > Vaccinium > Vaccinium myrtillus. The sequence goes on along the minus strand of JADGMU010000090.1, from coordinate 71,248 downwards.
GTTTTGTGTATAAGTATCATTCTCCCCTCCTCTCTCCTCCATTAGTTTAGTTTTATTTTAAGTCATTTTCCTCCATTGTTGTCTTCAAGCTTTTAGTGTAATTTTCTTCAAGAACCTTGGTAAGCTTTTATTGTATTGTATTTTCTTCTTCATTAATAGTTCTTGTAATTGTTGGCTCTACATATAAATCTAGTTTATTTGCATTTCTACCGGTTAAATCTTGTTCTTGTTTTTCCATCTTCTTCCTTAAGAAACACTAGTTTAAATTTGTTGTTTGTTAATTTCTCAAGGCTTAAAAGTGTAGGGAAGCTTAGGTTCAATATCAATATCAAGTTTAATCATGAATTTTATTTCCTTCAAATTTCTAATTAGGATTAGCTTAAGCATAATTAGTGAGTAGTTAATTGGGCTTGGTCATGGGGTGATTAACACTCCATGACTCGGGCTAATCCGTTCCTCTCATCTCAAAAGCAAACACTTCTTGTTGATCAAAGAGTTAGGATTAATTTTATGTATCAAAATTTGGATTTGTTAATCTCTTTGATCTCACGTAGCCAAGGGCTTGACCACTTGGCACGTGTGATGCTTAGGGCGATGTCAATCAAAATGTTTGTCTAAATGGCACAAGAATCCTAATCTTTGTGAAACACATTTTCTAGCCAAATGGTTTTAATATCTAAATCTTCCATTCGGAAGCATCTAACGGTGTCCCGAGCCGGTTATCAAGAGTCGAACGGTTTAGCCTTAGTTGTGGTATTTATGATCCCCTAGACTTTGCCTTAGTTTAATTTGCCGTTTTTAATCTTCCGAGTCGTTCTCGAAGTTAAGAGAATTCCACCAATCAAATCACAAAACAAGTTTGCCGCTTTAAGGCTAAAAACTTCATTCGCAAGTCAACTCTCACGCCGGGTGCGTTCGGTACCTGTGGATTCGACCCGGTCTTACCGGTTATTATGCTACCGCCGGCCTAAACCCTACGCTTGGGGTAATAGTTTTGGATAACAATCCAAGGGCGCAAGCAAGCGGAAAAACTCCAATACTTCGATCCGAAAATAATCGGGAAGTAATAACTGCAAAAGGCAAAGTGGCTGCGAAAGTAGAAGAGCAACTAAACAAAATTTCGAACCCTCATTCGGAGTAAAAACGAGGTATAAATACCCTCCCAAAGTCAACACACGTGGCAAGTCAAAACGGCCAAAATAACGGCCTCGGTATAGGTACAGGAGAAGTCCTGTATCGATACCGGTGGGTTCTGTTTCCTGGTTGGTGCCTGGGTATCGATACAGGACAATCCCTGTATCGATACCGAGCCTCTATGTTGACTTTTTCAGCTTTTTGGTCGTCCTTGCTTGGGTCCCACCGGTTCCCCACATGCCCGATGCCTTGTGTCACTTTCCGTGCCATTTTCGGCCCATTTCCTACAAAACAAACAAAAACACCAAAAACAAGAGAAACACCGCAATCAAGTGGTAAATGAAATAAAACGCGCCTATAATGCGCTAATTTGCCCTACTTAGGCGCTTATATCTGTGATATTACGCGCCTATCACCATAATCAATTTCAATTCCACCTCCAGTGTTACCGTCGTCATCAACTCTCCAACCGGAGAGAACATTAAAGTGAGCCCAAACATAGTCAACCTAGACATCAAAATGCCGCCGCCCCACCACCTCAAAACCCGACCATCAACCTGCCCACCAGAGCCATCATCAAAACAACCATCCACAGCCAACGCCGGTCCTAATGTTTGGGTTGCCCAAACCCAACCCCTAGGTTGGTTGTCCATTTACAATTAAGTCATAAAAAAATAAAAAAATATATACAAGTTAAAAAAGATAATTGAGTTTACATTATGCTTTTAGCTTAAATTACGTCAAAAAATCATAATTTTCAATTGCATTATCGTAGCTAACATATTCAAGAATTCATATTTAATTGAGATTATATTCAATCCACTTAATCTCTCTTTTGCATGCAGATGCACACATGTAGTTTGTAGGATTCTAAGAATTTATTGTGCCTGCAGAGTCTCTCTCTGTGTGTTTTGATTTCTATCTTCTCTGTTTTGTCTTCTCTTCTTCCCGTGGAGAGTCTTCTACTTTGGTGCCTATGTTTTGTCTTGTATCTTCTCTCTATGTGTATTCTCTGTTTTGATTCCCTTCCTGAAAAGGCAACGGAGGTTTATGTTTACGCGTTAATTTATAGATGGGCTCCACTTATTTGCTAGCTAGTATATATTATTATCTTACTTGCATGACACGGCACGAAAAAAAGGCACGACACGACACGACACGACACGACAAAAAGGCACGGCACGACACGATAAAAAAAGGAACGGCACGACACAACACGAGTAGGTCAATGGCACGACATGACGCGACACGATTAACTAATTGGGCACGGCACGACTCGGCACGACTTCAAAAAAGCACGGCACGGCACGATGAAGTAAATGGGCACGGCACGGCACGACACGACACGTAGCACGGCACGCCACGGCACGATGAAGTAAATAGGCACGGCTTGGCATGACACGAAGCACGGCTGACACGGAAGTTGAATGGCAGGACACGGCACGGCACGCACGTTTGACACCTCTACCCACCTCGACCTCCACCTCCGCCTCCGCCTCCACCTCCTCCTCTACCCCAACCACCAGCACCACCACTGTCAATTCCATAATCAATTTCAATTCCACCACCAGTGTTACCGTCGTCATCAACTCTCCAACCGGAGAGAACATTAAAGTGAGCCCAAACATAGTCAACCTAGACATCAAAATGCCGCCGCCCCACCACCTCAAAACCCGACCATCAACCTGCCCACCAGAGCCATCATCAAAACATCCATCCGTAGCCAACGCCGACCCTAATGTTTGGGTTGCCCAAACCCAACCCCTAGGTTGGTTGTCCATTTACAATTAAGTCATAAAAAAATAAAAAAATATATACAAGTTAAAAAAGATAATTGAGTTTACATTATGCTTTTAGCTTAAATTACGTCAAAAAATCATAATTTTCAATTGCATTATCATAGCTAACATATTCAAGAATTCATATTTAATTGAGATTATATTCAATCCACTTAATCTCTCTTGTTCATGCAGATGCACACATGTAGTTTGTAGGATTCTAAGAATTTATTGTGCCTGCAGAGTCTCTCTCTGTGTGTTTTGATTTCTATCTTCTCTGTTTTGTCTTCTCTTCTTCCCGTGGAGAGTCTTCTTCTTTGGTGCCTCTGTTTTGTCTTGTATCTTCTCTCTATGTGTATTCTCTGTTTTGATTCCCTTCCTGAAAAGGTAATGGAGGTTTATGTTTACGCGTTAATTTATAGATGGGCTCCACTTATTTGCTAGCTAGTATATATTATTATCTTACTTGCATGACACGGCACGAAAAAAAAAAAGGCACGACACGACACGACACGACAAAAAGGCACGGCACGACACGATAAAAAAAAGGAACGGCACGACACAACACGAGTAAGTCAATGGCACGACATGACACGACACGATTAACTAATCGGGCACGGCACGACACGGCACGACTTCAAAAAAGCACGGCACGGCACGATGAAGTAAATGGGCACGGCACGGCACGACACGTAGCACGGTTGGCACGGCACGCCACGGCACGATGAAGTAAATAGGCATGGCTTGGCATGACACGAAGCACGACTGACACGGAAGTTGAATGGCACGGCACGGCACGCACGTTTGACACCTCTACCCACCTCGACCTCCACCCCCACCTCCACCTCCGCCTCCGCCTCCACCTCCGCCTCCGCCTCTACCCCAACCACCAGCACCACCACTGTCAATTCCATAATCAATTTCAATTCCACCACCAGTGTTACCCTCGTCATCAACTCTCCAACCGGAGAGAACATTAAAGTAAGCCCAAACATAGTCAACCTAGACATCAAAATGCCGCCGCCCCACCACCGCAAAACCCGACCATCAACCTGCCCACCAGAGCCATCATCAAAACATCCATCCATAGCCAACGTCGGCCCTAATGTTTGGGTTGCCCAAACCCAACCCCTAGGTTTGTTGTCCATTTACAATTAAGTCATAAAAAAATAAAAAAAATATATACAAGTTAAAAAAGATAATTGAGTTTACATTATGCTTTTAGCTTAAATTACGTCAAAAAATCATAATTTTCAATTGCATTATCGTAGCTAACATATTCAAGAATTCATATTTAATTGAGATTATATTCAATCCATTTAATCTCTCTTGTGCATGCAGATGCGCACATGTAGTTTGTAGGATTCTAAGAATTTATTGTGCCTGCAGAGTCTCTCTCTGTGTGTTTTGATTTCTATCTTCTCTGTTTTGTCTTCTCTTCTTCCCGTGGAGTGTCTTCTTCTTTGGTGCCTCTGTTTTGTCTTGTATCTTCTCTCTATGTGTATTCTCTGTTTTGATTCCCTTCCTGAAAAGGTTATGGAGGTTTATGTTTACGCGTTAATTTATAGATGGGCTCCACTTATTTGCTAGCTAGTATATATTATTATCTTACTTGCATGACACGGCACGAAAAAAAGGCACGACACGACACGACACGACACGACAAAAAGGCATGGCACGACACGATAAAAAAAAGGAACGGCACGACACAACACGAGTAAGTCAATGGCACGACATGACACGACACGATTAACTAATCGGGCACGGCACGACACGGCACGACTTCAAAAAAGCACGGCACGGCACGACGAAGTAAATGGGCACGGCACGGCACGACACGTAGCACGGTTGGCACGGCACGCCACGGCACGATGAAGTAAATAGGCATGGCTTGGCATGACACGAAGCACGACTGACACGGAAGTTGAATGGCTCGGCACGGCACGCACGTTTGACACCTCTACCCACCTCGACCTCCACCCCCACCTCCACCTCCGCCTCCGCCTCCACCTCCGCCTCTACCCCAACCACCAGCACCACCACTGTCAATTCCATAATCAATTTCAATTCCACCACCAGTGTTACCGTCGTCATCAACTCTCCAACCGGAGAGAACATTAAAGTGAGCCCAAACATAGTCAACCTAGACATCAAAATGCCGCCGCCCCACCACCGCAAAACCCGACCATCAACCTGCCCACCAGAGCCATCATCAAAACATCCATCCATAGCCAACGTCGGCCCTAATGTTTGGGTTGCCCAAGCCCAACCCCTAGGTTTGTTGTCCATTTACAATTAAGTCATTAAAAAATAAAAAATATATATACAAGTTAAAAAAGATAATTGAGTTTACATTATGCTTTTAGCTTAAATTACGTCAAAAAATCATAATTTTCAATTGCATTATCGTAGCTAACATATTCAAGAATTCATATTTAATTGAGATTATATTCAATCCACTTAATCTCTCTTGTGCATGCAGATGCACACATGTAGTTTGTAGGATTCTAAGAATTTTTTGTGCCTGCAGAGTCTCTCTCTGTGTGTTTTGATTTCTATCTTCTCTGTTTTGTCTTCTCTTCTTCCCGTGGAGTGTCTTCTTCTTTGGTGCCTCTGTTTTGTCTTGTATCTTCTCTCTATGTGTATTCTCTGTTTTGATTCCCTTCCTGAAAAGGTAATGGAGGTTTATGTTTACGCGTTAATTTATAGATGGGCTCCACTTATTTGCTAGCTAGTATATATTATTATCTTACTTGCATGACACGGCACGAAAAAAAGGCACGACACGACACGACAAAAAGGCACGGCACGACACGATAAAAAAAAGGAACGGCACGACACAACACGAGTAAGTCAATGGCACGACATGACACGACACGATTAACTAATCGGGCACGGCACGACACGGCACGACTTCAAAAAAGCACGGCACGGCACGATGAAGTAAATGGGCACGGCACGGCACGACACGTAGCACGGTTGGCACGGCACGCCACGGCACGATGAAGTAAATAGGCATGGCTTGGCATGACACGAAGCACGACTGACACGGAAGTTGAATGGCACGGCACGGCACGCACATTTGACACCTCTACCCACCTCGACCTCCACCCCCACCTCCACCTCCGCCTCCGCCTCCACCTCCGCCTCTACCCCAACCACCAGCACCACCACTGTCAATTCCATAATCAATTTCAATTCCACCACCAGTGTTACCGTCGTCATCAACTCTCCAACCGGAGAGAACATTAAAGTGAGCCCAAACATAGTCAACCTAGACATCAAAATGCCGCCGCCCCACCACCGCAAAACCTGACCATCAACCTACCCACCAGAGCCATCATCAAAACATCCATCCATAGCCAACGTCGGCCCTAATGTTTGGGTTGCCCAAACCCAACCCCTAGGTTTGTTGTCCATTTACAATTAAGTCATTAAAAAATAAAAAAAATATATACAAGTTAAAAAGATAATTGAGTTTACATTATGCTTTTAGCTTAAATTACGTCAAAAAATCATAATTTTCAATTGCATTATCGTAGCTAACATATTCAAGAATTCATATTTAATTGAGATTATATTCAATCCACTTAATCTCTCTTGTGCATGCAGATGCACACATGTAGTTTGTAGGATTCTAAGAATTTATTGTGCCTGCAGAGTCTCTCTCTGTGTGTTTTGATTTCTATCTTCTCTGTTTTGTCTTCTCTTCTTCCCGTGGAGTGTCTTCTTCTTTGGTGCCTCTGTTTTGTCTTGTATCTTCTCTCTATGTGTATTTTCTGTTTTGATTCCCTTCCTGAAAAGGTAATGGAGGTTTATGTTTACGCGTTAATTTATAGATGGGCTCCGCTTATTTGCTAGCTAGTATATATTATTATCTTACTTGCATGACACGGCACGAAAAAAAGGCACGACACGACACGACACGACAAAGAGGCACGGCACGACACGATAAAAAAAAGGAACGACACGACACAACACGAGTAAGTCAATGGCACGACATGACGCGACACGATTAACTAATCGGGCACGGCACGACTCGGCACGACTTCAAAAAAGCACGGCACGGCACGATGAAGTAAATGGGCACGGCACGTAGCACGGCACGCCACGACACGATGAAGTAAATAGGCACGGCTTGGCATGACACGAAGCACGGCTGACACGGAAGTTGAATGGCACGACACGGCACAGCACGCACGTTTGACACCTCTACCCACCTCGACCTCCACCCCCACCTCCACCTCCGCCTCCGCCTCCACCTCCTCCTCTACCCCAACCACCAGCACCACCACTGTCAATTCCATAATCAATTTCAATTCCACCACCAGTGTTACCCTCGTCATCAACTCTCCAACCGGAGAGAACATTAAAGTGAGCCCAAACATAGTCAACCTAGACATCAAAATGGCGCCGCCTCACCACCTCAAAACCCGACCATCAACCTGCCCACCAGAGCCATCATCAAAACATCCATCCGTAGCCAACGCTGACCCTAATGTTTGGGTTGCCCAAACCCAACCCCTAGGTTGGTTGTCCATTTACAATTAAGTCATAAAAAAATAAAAAAATATATACAAGTTAAAAAAGATAATTGAGTTTACATTATGCTTTTAGCTTAAATTACGTCAAAAAATCATAATTTTCAATTGCATTATCGTAGCTAACATATTCAAGAATTCATATTTAATTGAGATTATATTCAATCCACTTAATCTCTCTTGTTCATGCAGATGCACACATGTAGTTTGTAGGATTCTAAGAATTTATTGTGCCTGCAGAGTCTCTCTCTGTGTGTTTTGATTTCTATCTTCTCTGTTTTGTCTTCTCTTCTTCCCGTGGAGTGTCTTCTTCTTTGGTGCCTCTGTTTTGTCTTGTATCTTCTCTCTATGTGTATTCTCTATTTTGATTCCCTTCCTGAAAATGTAATGGAGGTTTATGTTTACGCGTTAATTTATAGATGGGCTCCACTTATTTGCTAGCTAGTATATGTTATTATCTAACTTGCATGACACGGCACGGAAAAAAGGCACGACACGACACGACAAAAAGGCACGGCACGACACGATAAAAAAAGGAACGGCACGACACAACACGAGTAAGTCAATGGCACGACATGACACGACACGATTAACTAATCGGGCACGGCACGACTTCAAAAAAGCATGGCACAGCACGACACGATGAAGTAAATGGGCAGGACACGACACGACACGTAGCACGGTTGGCACGGCACGCCACGGCACGATGAAGTAAATAGGCACGGCTTGGCATGACACGAAGCACGGCTGACACGGAAGTTGAATGGCACGGCACGCACGTTTGACACCTCTACCCACCTCGACCTCCACCCCCACCTCCACCTCCGCCTCCTCCTCTACCCCAACCACCAGCACCACCACTGTCAATTCCATAATCAATTTCAATTCCACCACCAGTGTTACCGTCGTCATCAACTCTCCAACCGGAGAGAACATTGAAGGATCAAATCCCCAGTTTATGCAACGCGCCAAAATCGCTATCAGCATGATTGCCGAATCGACGGCCTGAATTTGCGTGGTGATGGGCGTGCTCGCCGCCATCATAATCAAGTGCCTTTCCCTCAAGAAGAAAATGAAAGCAGCTCTGGCAGCCGACCCTCCAACAGTAAACCGGGTTCGCGAGGAGGAAGTAACAGTGGAGATCGCTGATGATTCGGAACGGTGGGAGAGTGGAGAAGAGGATTTCGGCCTTTTTAATTGGACCAGCTTGTGTTAACAAAGGCCATTAAGGAAGTTAATGATATTTGATTTGTATTGGGGTTGTGATGCCTATTAAGTTTATGTTATCCTAGTCAGCATTCCATTAGGTCGGTGAAGTGCAGTGTATAAAAGCGTCATTGGCTATCTGGTGTAAGCCACGAGAAATGAAATGAAAATTCAGTTGGTTGATTTCCTCTCTATTCTTTCAGATCTTGTTCTTCCTCATTATTGAAACCCTAACTGATAATCTTGAGAAATTCATAAAACTATGAATTTATTCATGGGTATCAGAGTAGTGAAGACTAAAGTCTCTCGATTCTGCGGTCGATTTCTCTGTTCTTGTTCAGTGTTTTCACGAATTGATCGATGGCGACGAGCTTGGGCCAGTCAACTATGAATTTATCCTTGGTCCTGAGTTTAGCCCTAATTGCAGGGGCTATGTCTAGGAATGAACTAGAATACCCAACAGAGTCCTCCTTCTGTTTGGCCACATCACAGTTGATTTGAAGAGATCCCAGGGCTGGAGGAGACCAATGAGAAGAAGCTTGAGGAGGGGTGTTCAATTGTCTCCGTAGGTTCTGGGTAGATTGATTCAAAAGAAACTCCTCCCAAGCATATATTGGAGGTCAATATTATAGGATCTGAGTACGATCTGAGTCGGCTTTGGGCAATTGGCTTGTTGGAAATAGGCTGTCGGTTAAAAATTTTAGGAATATTTTGGGGTAGAAATGGGCACGTTTTCTTTCATAATGAAGTGTGGAGGGATGTTGGATTGTATTTTGATTTAGGAGATTTTGACCGAACCTGTTTGATTTTGGGTCATTTGGAAAGTGGTTTTGCCGAAAACTGATGCAAAGTGTAGGATATTTGTCAGTTGTCTAGGTGAAATGTGCTCGTTGCACCACAATAGTTTTTCCTTCTTTTTTTTTTATCATGGATTAACTCTGGTCCTTAAGGGAATTGATTTTTAGACATAAGGGAGTTGTATTATCTTGTTCAATGTTAAAGTTTGGCTTCTTCGAGATAAGCTACTGCATGCATGATTTGATGTTTATCAGCTTATAATTTTTTGAAGTCCCAAATTTTTAAGACTGATTCATTTGTTTGGTGCCTTTTGTGTGTCATGAATGTTTATGCATAAATGTGGAGGAATGTCTATGCTCATAATTTCCTAGCCACTAAACTAGATTTTAAAATAGTGTACTTCTTAGCACCTTGATTATGTAGGGCTGCCTTGTTTCTTAAAACCAGATTAATGAAACATATGGCTCAGGTTTTGTTCCACTGATGGAAATTGTTTCAACTTTTGGCATATATTATGTCAAGAAACATCTTGAAGTGGGCATGATATATTTATTTGTTTGTGGGTTCACAGAGTACAAAGTGCATTCATACAGCAGAAATGGCCTTTGTGTAGTGGGTTTCATGGATGATCATTGCCCAGTCCGAAGTGCATTTTCTCTACTTAACCAGGTAATTTTTTTTATTGCTTTACTTAGGTTTCATGGGAGCACTCACTACAACAAAAATCACGTTTTATAGCATGCAGAAAACGCTATAGAAACCAATATATAGCGTTCATAAGAACGCTTTCATAGCCCCTGTTATAAAAAGTCGACACCAATGATAGCATTTTACAGGAGGTCAAAACTCAAAAGATGATCAGAATCGTATGTGGAGTAGTTTAGCCTGAGTGGCTGAATATGGATCAACTGAGCAAGAGATGGAGATGGGTTCAAGAATTTGCCCACAAACCTTGCAGAGAAATTAAATATGCTGATATGATTTATGTTCCATCCGTAACCCTCGTAGTATTTTTGCATTATCTTCAAAATAACAGGCTCCTTAGGAGAGAATACTCACGAAAGAGGAACTTGATTTGGAAAATGAAATTGGTTCAAAATATGCAAAGTCATCAAAAGAAGTACTGTATATGCAGCTTCAAAATACCCTCTTCCAGATCCCATGTCCACCTCCGTTGCACGAGAAGCAATAAAACGAAACAGAAAGTTATCTCAATCAAACGCACATACATCCATTTGGCCGCTAACTAAAACAAAAAAGAAAGCAACACAAAAACATTAAAAAAAACAAAAGAGAAAAGAAATGTGAAGGCAAAGAAGAAAGAACCCAGCTCATAAACCATATGTGGATGTTCATAGATGAAAGTCATGAAACCATTGGTAACCTGAAAATAGGCCCCCTATCCTTCATTTTTAGTTGCTTCTTTGGATGTCCTCTGGATCAGCGAGTTGATTGTTATCTACGTTATCTTTTTTAGTTTAAAACTGTGCAGAAATTGTTGAATTAGTTTCTATAGATTATTAAGAAAGGCTATTCAATAGGTTGACGATATTTTGATTTATTTTTCAGGTGCTAGATGAGTACCAGAAGAATTTTGGGGATTCATGGAGAACTGTGCAAGCAGATAGTAGTATAGTACTCAACTCTGGCCCTATTTGAATGAAGCTCTCACCAAATTTCAGGTATCTACCAGCTTTATTTTGAGGTTTGTTTGCCAAGGGTCACCAAGAAAACATACTTATTCTATTCTTTTTTTGCATCACGAAACTCACTCAGTTCTGCTTGTTGACC